>PVHX01000695.1:0-168188 GCA_004024805.1 Geosciurus inauris
AAAAAAAAAAAAAAAAAAAAAAAAAAATTCACATGTCTTAAGTCTAAATATATGTTTGTTTCTTTTCACTATTTGAATAAAGTTATATAAAGCTGGTACATGACATAGACTAAGAGTTAAATTCATGCTTCTTTAGATTTCCTCTTGTGTGTATGAGGTTGTATTAAAATTGTATGTGACATATACTAGGCATTTAATATATTCCTATATTCCTGCATATGTGAATAATGCATATCTAATACCTAGTGTAGACACTGAATGCATGCTTATTTTACCCCTTTATGTGAGTAATGTTGTATGATAAGAGTGCCTGACACAGTTGGTGCTGTAGAAATCCTTGTTTATTTCCTTATCTCCTAGTAATGTTGCACTAGAATAGAGCCTGTCCTAAACACATATCTCAAATCATCTTTCTTTCACCTATGAATGAGTAATGTTGTTCTAGACCAGGACTTGACAAGTGTGGAACTTAAACTTATTTTTTACTGTCTGTATGAGTACTATTATACTAGAATAGTACTTGGAGTAAGCAACATACTCAATATATGCTCAATTTTTGTCAGTAATATTATGGTAGAAATAGAACTACACATAAAGTAACTCAACATATTCTCATTTTCTCCCAACTTTCTGAGAGGAAATTTGTATTACAATATTATCAGCTATGTGTTATGTGTTCAAAACCAAATCTCAGTCCTTTGCTGAGGCAAAGGTAAAAATATATTTAAAACAGTGTCTGGCATATACTAAGCCCTTCATTCATATTTATTTAATTTCCCTATATCTGAGCAAAATTATCCTGTCATAGAGTTTGTCCTATGTAAATTGCTCCATGCAGGCTTTTTTCCTTCCTCTTTATGTGGATGTGCTGCAATTAAATAGTTTCAGTTATATTTTAGGTGTTCACGTGAGGATGCTTCCTTCTACAATGTCTGAGTGATATTAGAAATATGTGTCTTGCACATACTTGGAGCTCAGTGCATCCCTGTTTCCTTACCTCATGTGTGACCGATGTCGAAGTAGACCAGTGTCTGAAATTTGCAAGGTTCTTCATAATGCTGATTTAATTCTTTGTGGGTGGGTGGATAAATCTGCACTAGAATAGAACTTGACATACAATGAATTCTCAATAGATACTTTTTTCCATTCACATAGTGTTAATTTACTAAAGTATTGTTTGGCATATTCTTGCTCCATGCAGGTTAATTTTTTGACCTTTATATTGTACTAAAATCATATCTTGTATATGTTAAGTTTCTAATGAATGTTTGCTTCCATCCCCTAGGTTTTATAATAGACTAACACCTGAAGTATACTAAACAAATCATGCTTATGTCCTTTTCTATATGAGAATAATGTTACACTAAAGTACTATCTGCAATATATGAGTTAAGTACATAATATGTTTTAAATACAAGTTGTCCCCCAAAAGCTCATGTCTGAGACAATGCAGTAGTTTTCAGAGGTGAAATGATTAGATTATGAGGACCATAATTAGGCAGTAACCACAGACAGGTAGAGTTTGACTAGAGGAGGTAAGTCACTGGGGTATGTCTTTGGAGTTTATATTTTATCCCTAAAGAGCAGAGTTTGCTCTTTGCTTCCTAGTTACCATGTCCTGAGCTGCCATGAGATTCTGCCTTACCTTGGGCCCAGAGCTATGGCGTTCACTGACTCTAGACTGAATCTCTGAAACAGTAAGCCAAGATAAACTTATCCTCCTCTAAGTTATTCTTATTAGGTCTTTTGGTCCTATAACAGAAAAGTTGACTACAACAGTATAATTCTTTCTTTTTTATTACATGTGAGTAATGCCATATTCTGTGGGTCTGGCAATATTGTGAACTCTGAGCATGCTTGTTTTCTTTATTTAGATGTAAGTAAGAATGCTCAAGAATATGTTCAGCCATAGTATATACTACATATGTGCTCTTTCCATTCCACCTATGTGAGATAGCTCAAAATTGTTACTTTGTATAGGGAGTCTTCTTTATGGGTGCTTGCTTCCTGTTTATGTGTAAGTAACATTGTACTTATCATGTTGTATTTGTTATGGTTTAGGTATGACTTGCCCCCTGAAAACTCATGTGTGAGATGATGCAGGAATGTTCAGAAGTGAAATGATTAAGTTATAAAAGCTGTACCCAACCAGTGGATTAATCCATTTAATGCATTTACAATTTAAGAGGACTACTGTACTGGGCGGTAACTGTAGGTAGGTAGCGTGTGGCTGGAGGAAGTAGGTCACTAAGGGCATGCCTTTGAGGTTTATATTTTGTCCCTGTTACCTTAATTGCTATCTCTGCTTTGTGGCTATTGTGAGCTGAGCAATTTTCCTCCACTATGCCCTTCTTCCATGACCTGTGTCACCTCAGACCCAGAACAATGGAGTTGACTAACCATGGATTGAAACCTCTGAAATTGTGAGCCAAAATAAAACTTTCCTCCTTCAAGTGATTCTTGTCAGGTATTTTGGTCACAGTGATCAAAAGGTGCCTAACATTGTGATCAGTGTAATATTCTTCCCGTCCTTTTATGTTAGTAATGTTCTGCTGGAATAGGACCTGACATATACCAGGTGCATATGGCTTACCTTAGGTACTCATGCAAGAATATATTCTTTCTATGTAAGAAAAGTTTGCACTAGAAAATTGCCTGCTATGCACTAGCACTTAATAAATGATTATTTCCTTTCTTTTAATCATGAGTTATGTTGTATTATAATAGTGCTTGACAATACCAGATGCCCCAAACATGCTTATTTTCTTTTCTCCTATGAGTGAATAAAAACTAGAAAATGAAGATGAATATTAGGCACTAAATATATACTAATATCATTTCATTGACTTATGTTTGATGTTACATTAGAAAAGTACTTTGAATGTACTTGGAAATTAATACACACTAATTTTCTTTCCAATCTGAGATTAAACATTAACTAGAATAGTATCTGACATATAGGAGTCACTAACTGCCAATGTGTTCTTTCCCCCTATGTGTGAATGGAGTTATACTAGAATAGGCCTTTGAATATACTAGATGTTCACTGCATGACAGTTTCTTTTCTATTATGTGTGAGAAATGTTGCAAAAATAATATGTGGTCTATACCAAGCACTGAAGGCACGTTTGCTTCTTCTCTTTGTATGTGAGAAATATGATATGGGAAAGTATGGCTATTACTAGTTGCTACATAATGGTAATTATCTTCCCATATGTATGAGTAAGATTGTGAGGTATATACTAAATTATCAGTGGATGATTATTTTCTCTGCACCATGCATGAGTAAAAAGACTAGACTAGAATGTACCAGATATCAGTAGTTTATTTCATACTTGCTTAATTTCCCCATAAGTGTGTCTGTTTGTGCTAAAAGAGTTTGTGGCATTCTTTAGGTAATCAAACTATTTGTGCTCCCTTCTCCCTACCAATGAGTAAACTAGTATTATACTAGTACGTTATGTAAATGCTCAAGGCATGCTGATTCTTTTTAGTGAGTCACATAGTACTAGAACTGGGCTTAGAAAACACCTGGTGCTCAATTCAGTTGATTCCTATGATTTGGGATGAGTAACTTTGCTCTAGAATAGGATCTGGCATACACTTGATACTAAATGCAAGCTTGTCTTTTCACCTATGTTTGAGAACAATTGTATTCCAATATTACTTGAGATATACTAGAGTACCTACTCTGTGCACACTGAATTCCTCCTCATTAGTATGAATGATGGTACAGTAGAATTGTAGCAGGCATTTATTAGAAGCTCAATGCTTACTTAACTCTTTCATCTCTATGAAAGTAAATCTGTATTACAAAAGTATCTGTTTGTATCAGGCACTTAAACAAATCTGTGACCTTTACTGATATATAGGTATTGGTAAATAAAATATTTTGTGGCATATATGAAGTGCTTAATGCAGAAGAGTGCTTAATGTTTACTACAATAAAATCTGGCATATATTAAGTACTCAGTGGCTATTTATTTTTCATATGAGAAATCCTCTACTGGAAATGTGGCTAGTATGTACTAGCTCCTCATGTATACCTGTTTTATTTCCACCTATGTGCTAGTAGTTTTGTGGAATTCTGTTGTGATGTGCTATTTGTTCTACAGATCCTTCTTACCTTTGCATATGTAATGTTTTATGTAAGATCTGGCATTTACTAGGTGCTTACTGTATGCTCATGTCATTCTGCTATGTATCGGTAAGTTTGTAACTAAAAGTATCATTTTATATATTCTAGGACTCAAGGTATTATGACTTAATTCCACTATGTGTAAGCAATATTATTCTTGACTAACTCCTGAATTAAACCAAATAAATCATACAAGTTCATTTTCTTCTTCTATGTATAAATAATATTGTACTAGAATGGTTCATGGATGATATTATGTGATCAATTCATGTATTCTTTCACTCATGTGTAGATAATGTTATAATGCAATAGAACATGCCATCTGTTAGAAGCACAGTAGATGCATTTTTTCCCCCAATATGTGATTCATGTTATGTTAGAATTTCCTGGCTTATGCATGATTATATCCTGCCTACTATATATGTGTAATGTGGTAGTAGAACACATTTCAGATATAATCATCATAAAACTTTATTTCAAAATCAGAAAAGAGATAAGCATTTGTGTGAGTAATGTTGTACACAGTGTGGTCTTGTTTCCTTTCCCTATGTGTGAGTGATGGTGCACTATAATCATATCTGGCATATGGTAGGCGCTGGATGCATGCTTGCTTCTTACCTGCTATGTGTGAGTAAAGTTAGATAAAACAAACGATTGACGTATACTAGATGCTCAAGGATTTCTTTCCCTTTCTTTATATGTTTGAGTAAAGTTGTACTGGAACAGTGTCTGACCTTTATTAGATGTTCAGTGAATCCTTGGTCCTTCTTTTACACCTTAGTGATGTTGTACTAGAGTAGTGCCCAGCAAATATTAGACATTCAATGCACGGTTGTACTCTTTCATTTATCTATGAGTAATGTTATATTATTGTCTGGCATCCACTTGGCACTTAATGCGTGCATATTTAATGTCCTGATGCCAGACTAATATTATACTAGTATAGAAAATAGCACACACTAGGCATTTAAAGAATGCGCACTTTTTTTCCCAGTGTATGAATAATGCCTTCTAAAATACTTCCTGGTTATATCTGTTGTTCCAGGTATGCTAGGTTTCTTTTCTCTGTGTTAGAATATTATTTGACTAGATTAGTACCTGGGATGTATTAGATAGTTAATGCATGCTTACTTGTTCCCCTAATGTGTTGATCTATGCAGTATTATAATAGTGTCAAGCCTTTATAATGGCTTCATTCATGACTGCTTCTTCCCCCTATATATAAGAAAATTTGTATTAAAATACTCCCTTTCTCTTAAAAAAAGCACACAAGGAAGATTGCTTTCTTTACCCTAGTGTGAGTACTGCACCTGACATTTTCTAGACAATCTATAGGTATGATTTTCTTTCCTGTGTAAGTAGTGTTGTGCTAGAATAGTGGTTGGAATATTTTAGGCACTTCAATATAGTCTTACTCCCTTTATCCTAGGATTATAAAAGCAAAATTGTACTAGAAATGCTGATTGTCATAAACAAGCACCTGATGCATGCTTGTGACTTTTATTCCTAATTATAGGAAGTATTGTATGCTAGTGGTAATACCAGGTATGCCAGGCATGCTCATTTGCTTCTCCTGGAGAGGAAGGTTGTACTAGAATATCACCTTGAATATTCTGGTGGCTTTTCCCCTTCCCCGTGTGAGAGCAATATGCTGTAATATCACCATACATTTAATAAATGATTAAAGCATTCTCATTTCTTCTACCTGAGTGTAAGTAACATCATTCTGACCAGTGCTTGGCATATTAATGAAGCTTAATGCAATCTTATTTTCTTTCTCTTATGTGTGAGGAATGCTTTACTAGAACAGGACTTGGCATATAATGGGTATTCAATACATGGTAATTTCTTTCTCCCTACATGTGAGTTATGTATATATAGAATACTTTGTGGCATATATTAGGTGCTTCGTGAATCCATATTTCCTTCCCCTACCTGTTGGTAAGTTTGCTTTAAAACAGGGCCTTGCATAGTCTAAGTTTTTGGTGAACTGTTTTTTCTTTATCTTATATGTAATTAATGATAAATTGTAACAGTGTCCAGCATAACCTGCTTAGTCAATGCATGCTTTGTTCTTTCCTTTATGTGAAGATAATATTTTCCTGGAAGAGTATCTGAAATCTACTATGTATTTTATGCATGCATATTTCTTCCCATATATGTAAATATTAAAATAGTATCTGCCATGTGTTAGATGATTAATACTTGTTTCTTTCCCTCCATGTGTGAGTAATGCTAAAGTTGAATTATGCCTAGCATATTCTATATGTCTATAATAGTATTGTTTCTTCTTCCTGATTAGGAATAATAGTATGCTAGAAAAATGTTTGACCTAACCTAAGCTTTAAATGTATGCTTAGTTTCCTTATGAATGAATAACATTTTGTAATAGTACAGTCGCATATACCAGGCTATGAATGCATGCTCATTTCCTTTCTCTATATGTAAGTTTGTAATGATATCTGGCATATTGCAGATAATTAATGTAACTTGCATCTTTTTCACATATGTAAATAATACTATGTTAAAACAATGTCCCTCTTTTATGTGAGTAACCATACTAAAATAGTTCATGGCTTATCATAAGCTCTCAGTACATTCATATTTCTTTCTATGCATGTTTATAATGTTATAACAGCAACTGGTCTATATTAGGTGATCCAGCCGTGTCAGTTACTTTGCTTTATATGTGAGTAATATATTAAACTAGTGCATTCATGTACTAGGTGTTCAAATATGCTAGTTTCCTTATGTTTGATTAATACTAGATTTCACTTAACATATTCTAAGATACTTGCATTCCCTACTTTGAGTAATGTTAGAATAATGCCTAGAGTACGTTAGGAGATTTATCCATCCTTATTCACTGTCCTTATCTATACAAGATTGTAGGCAATAATTGTGCTGCCATACACTTGGTACTTAATGCATGCTTATTATTTTCGCTTATATATAGTTTTTATTATAATTGTATTTGGAATATACTGTGTGCAGCATAATTACTTATTTCTTAAAGCTGTTGCTTAGAATATACTAGATATTCAATGCAAGCTTCCTTCCTTCCTAAGTATAATTACTATTATGCTAGACTAGTACCTTGACATATACTGGATGTTCAGGGAATGCTCTTTTCTTCCATGCACAAATGTTTAATAGAAGGGAACCTGGCATACTCAGTGCATGCTTAATCCCTTCCATCTGTGTGAGTAATATTGCAGTAAAATAGTAACTGGTATATTCTAGGTATTCATTTCTTGCTTGCTTCTTTCTACCATATGTAAGTAATTTTGTACTAGAAAATTGCCTGGCATTTGAAAAGCACTGAATGCATGCTGATTTATTTCCTCCTGCATTTGAGTAATGTTATGCTAAATAACATGCCTGACATTTCCTAGTAGCTTCATGCAGGTTTGTTTCCCACTCTATGTAATGTCACATTAGAATTGTGCTTCATAAATGCCCAGTACTCCATGTATTCTCATTTCTTTCCTGTATGTATTAGAAAGTTTGTAATAGAATACTGGCACTCAATAGATGCTGAATGATTGCTCATTTCCTTCCTTTCTGTGATCATAACATAGAATAGGATATAGTAGAATAGGGCCTGGCATATATTAAGTTGGAAGACATGCTAATTTCCTTTCTATGTGCAGATAAAATTGAACTAGATTAGACCTGGAATGTACTAGATGATGCTCTTTTCTTTTCCTTCTGTAAGCTTGTACTGGAATAGTACCTGGCATATATTAGGTACTCTATGCGTGTATATTTTCTTTCAATTATATCCAAGTGATATCTGAGAATTGTGTCTTGCATGTACTAAGATCTCTATGTGTGTTTGCTTTCTCTCTACATGTGTAAGTAATATTTTACTAGAATACTACCTGATGTGTACTAAATAACCAATAAATGGTAACTTTTATGTGAATAATCTTCAACCAGAAATTGAGCCTCAGATAAATTTAGAATTCCATTCATACTTATACCCTATCCTGTGTGACAGTATTTTTGTTTATAAATACTGTTTGGTAGTATTAGATGCTGCATGAAATCTTTCTTTCCAAATATGTGTGATTAATGTACTAGAATAGCACTAGAACATAGTGGATCATTTATACTTGTGTATTTTTCAGTTTTATTGAAGCTTAATTGAGAAATAAAATTATATGTGCATTTATAGTAAATAATTTGATGTTTTTGTATATCTATAGATTGTAAAATGATCACTAATATCAAGCTAATCACAATGTCTATCATCTCATATTGTGGTTATCATTTTCTTCTTATTATTGATGTTCTTTGGAGAAATTAAGAAACTTTAAGATCTATCCTCTAAGCACATTCCAAATGTACAGTTTGGTATTGTGCATTCTAGGTATTGATCTTATGCAAAAAATTTGTACATTGTCCAAAATCTCCCCATTTCCCCCTGGAAATTGTGCATCCCCTAACCCATTGTGACTAATGCATTACTTTGCTTCTGTGAGTGAGCTTTCTTTATTTTAAATTCTGGGTATAGACGAGGTATTACAGTAACTTTCTAAGTCTCTCTACATTTAGCATGAGGCTTCCAGTTTTTTCCATGTTGTTGCAACTACAGGATTATTGATATGGTATTCAGGGTATGTGTGTATGTATATGTGTGTGTGTGTGTGTGTGTGTGTGTATTACATTTTCTCTATTCATCTGTCCATGATGTTTATGTTGTTTTCATATCATGACTACTGTGATTAATGGTGCAATAATATGGCAGGGTAGATTTCTCTTCAACATATTGGATATGTGCCCAGTAGTGGGATTGATGGCTCATATGATAGATATATTTACATTACTCAAATACATATACATAATGTGGTATACATAATGTGGTATATTTACATATGTACATAGAAAAGTTAGGTCAGATTTAATCCATTGTTCTTTCCTTATCCTATGACTCTTTCATTCCCTTAATTCTTTTCTTTTTCTCCACTGATCTTTCTTCTATTTTGATAGAAGAAATTCTATCAAATTTGGTAGAAATTTAGTGGTAGAATATTCTTCTACCACTTTTTCTTTCTTCTCTTTTTAAAATTTTCTTATTGGAATAACTTCCACATATAAGAGAAACCATTTAACCTTTGACTTTTTCTTGTTTTATCCCTTAAATTTCCTTCTCTTACTTGATCACTTTGAATAGAGTTTCAAGAGCTGTGTTGGACAGAATTGGTGAGACTTGCCATCCTTGACTCCTTCCTGTTTTTGTGGGTTTTTTTTTTTTTTTTTTTGGTACTGGGGATTGAACTCAGGGGCACTCGACAGCTGAGCCACATCCCCAGCCCTATTTTATGTTTTATGTAGAGACAGGGTCTCACTGAGTTGCTTAGCATCTCGCCATTGCTGAGGCTGGCTTTGAACTTGAGATTCTCCTGTCTCAGCCTCCCTAAGTGCTGGGATTATAGGCTTGAGCCACTGCGCCCAGCTCTTCCTGTTTTTGGAAGAAATACTTTGTTTTTGTCCATTCAGTATGATTTGGCCTTGGTTTGTCATATATAACCCTTACAGTGTTGAGATAAATTACTTTTATGCCTAGTTTCTCTAGTATTTTAAACATGAATGGGTCCTACACTTTGTCAAATGCTTTTTCTACATCTATTGAGATAATCATGTGATTCTTGTCTTTAACTCTGTTTATGTAGTGAATACATTTATTATTTACATGTACTGAACCAAATTTGCATTTCTAGGATGAAACACACTTCATCATGATGCATATCATTTTAATGTATTATTTGTTGTTATATATGGTTTGTCAATATTCTATTAAGAATGTTCACATCTGTGTTCATTCAGGAATGAGTCTGAAGTTTTCTTTTCCTGCTTGTTTACAGGTACCATTTTTGTGGTATATCTTTTTCCATCCTGTCACCTACAGTCCAAAGATGTCTTTGTCTATAAGGTGGGTCTCTTGCAAACCACATACTATTGGTTCTTGTTTTTAATTCAATCTTCTAAACTATGTCTTTTGATTGAAGAATTTGGACTGTGTACAATCATTATTATTATAGAGAGATAATTTATATGTCCTGCCATTTTGATTTATTTCTATTTTAATTGAACTTGAATCTCCTTTAATTGACTATTCTTCTAGTGTAATTCATCCATATGCTGTTTTATTTTTATTTTTATTTATTTTTTATTAAATATGCCATTGAGTATGTTTTGTGATTATTCTCTTAGTTTCTGCTTATCAGGGAAGTTTTTTTTATTTTATCTTTAATTTGAAGAATAACTTTGATGGGGAAAGTAATCTTGTTTGGTACCAATTTTCTTTCAGAGGTTGTTATATATTATTTCAGGCCCTCCTGCCTGTTAGGTTCTGGATTGAGATATCAGTTGAAGTCCAAATTGGTTTACTTTCAAATGTGACTAGACATTTTTCTCTTTCAGTTTTTGAAATTCTATCTTTATTTTGTATATTAGGTATTTTATTTTTAAATTGTCTTGGAGTAGAACTATTGTGATTATATTTGTAGTTTTACATGTCTCTTGTATTTGAATTTCTATTTCATTCCTAAGATTTGGAACATTTTAAAATATTATTTCATTGAAAAGACTGTGCATCCCTTTAGTTTGAATTTTGGAGCTTTCATCCATGCTGATTATTCTTAAATTTTGTCTATTTACATTATTCTAGATTTCTTAAATATTCTGGTCATGGTTTTTTAACATATTTTTAACATATTTTCTTTATGGTAAGTTTTATTTTCAAGATTATATATTTTGTCTTAAAGTCCTGCGTATCTAACTTTAAAGTGTTTTAATAAATTGGTGATGCTGTTCATAAAATTTTAATTTGATTTGTTTCATTTCCAAGATTTTAATTGATTTCTTTTTCAGGACCTCTATATCTTTGGTGAAGTGATCTTTCACATTTTGTATACATCTTCTTTCAGCTCACTGAATATTTTAATATTGAACTTTCTAAACTTTTTCTGATGTTTTGTCCACAGTGTCTTTGATAGAGCCAGTTGATGAAGTGTTGAGGGCTGCTGCAGTGTTTATTCCCTTGGTTGTATGTATTGTTTGTATGTCTACCTACCTACTGCTTCTTGCAAGGGACTTCTTTCTCTTCAGAGTCCTGTGTTGGGTAAATATCTTGATATTGATACTTGAACTCAATATATGTCCTCTGCTGATCCTAATACCAGCACTACTTTGAGAGAAGTCACTGAATCCTATTTACTACAACTGCATAAGGGCCAAGCCATAAAATAATCAACCTTATGAAAGGTGATATCATTCTCCATAGTTCCTCTAACCTAGGTATAAACTTGTAGTAAAGTTTTGGAACAGATACAAAAATTAGTTATTAAATATTGTAAAATTCTGTAACATTATATGGGGGCTAAAATGGGGAAGAAGAAAGGGGAAAAGAGAACAAGAAAAAATATAGAAAAGTACAATACATACCAAGTTAAAAAGGAGAAAAGGATGTATGGAGGGTATCTGAGGTAGTAAGAGAAAATGTAAGAGGAGAATAGGGAGTAAGTATAAACTAGTGCTAGGAATCAATTAAACCATTAGAAAAAAATGCATTCAAATAGATTGAAGTTGCAATATTGGCTATTAGGGTAACAATTATCAATCAAGGTAAAGAGTTGTATCTATGATCAAAGTTGACATTCATGATTTATAGTAAACTATGCCAAAGTGAGCAAAATTCTTGTTGAATCTTGGTTTGGATTTCATTAGGATCTGGAACATTTAGAAGATGTCTGTCATTCTTTGGCTGAAATCCCTCCAGAAGTGTTGGGGCACAGGAGTCACTCCCCTAGTTGTTATAGACCTTCCACCAGATGGTTCTGGATTGTCAGCTCAGGGGCCTGCAGCTAGCTGCTTAGAAGGTGAGGCATTATGCCTGTTGGCTGTTTCTATTATGTACAGGGGATCAGGATGCAGTGCTCTAAAATACCCTGTGCTTATTGTGGGCCAGCATGTACCTGCTCCCCTCTGCAGGATCCTTTTCATGGTGATGTAGAGCCTGGTGGCTGTCTACAAGCACAGGTCCTGTGGTTGTGGCTTCTCTCCAGGTGATCTGTGGTGTAGAAACATTCCCCCGGCTGACATAGGTTATTAGGGTACTATCTTTACTCAATTAGTTATAGGTTATTAGGGTACTTTCTTTACCTGTCTTGCATATTTCTTATACCCTACTTTATGGAAGTAGTTATGTGCTCAGGTATTACCACAACAGAATTTGGCATGTATTGCATTGAATACATTAGATGGGCCAGGAAATTTATTATTTTGTTTTTCTTAGATGTGATAAAGTTTGTACTAGAATAATATCTAGCAAATGTCACTGCTCAGTGCATGCTAATATCCTTCCTCAATGTGTGTGCAAGCATGTGCCTCAATAGTAATTGGCAGGTACTAGGCTTACATACATATTTTCTTTCTAAAATATATGAGTATTGATGAATTATAATAGTACATTGCATATACTAGATGTTTCATGCATAATAATTTTTTTCCAACATGTGAGGAGTATTGTGCTAGAATTATGCCTGGTATAGGTTAGGTAGTCCATACATTTTCATCTCTTTCCTTTCTGTTTGAGTATAATTGTACTAAGATTGTATGTGGCATATATTCGGCCCTCAACACATATTCTTTTACTTACCTTTTGTGTAAGGTTGAATGAGAACATTTACTAGCATATAGTAGGTACTCATGAATGCTTTTTTCCTTTTAGTAAAGTGTTCCTATATTAATAACATAAAATAGGTGCTCCATGTATTACTATGTTTCCTATATGTACAAATAGTTGGGCTAGAATATAATTTACATTATTCTTGGTACTAAATATTTGCTTGTTTCTTTCTACCTATATGTGAGAAATGTACTAAAATATTGAATAGTAGGGGATTAATACATTCTTATCTCCTTAGCTATGGGTGAATAATACTTTTTCAGAACAGTATGGGCCATATATTTAACTCTCAATGCAGACTCACTGCACCCCTCTCACATCCTATGTATGAGAGGCACACTGATTAACCACAGGCATATACAAGGCATTCAGTGCATACTCTTTTCCTAGTATTTATGTATGAGTAAATTATTGAAATAGTAACTGGTACATACTAGATGCTTAAAGCATGCTTGTTTCATTTCTGTATGTGTAAATTACATTTTACTAAAATGATAGTTGGTGCGTATGCTGTGCTCAATGCATGGTATAACTTTCCTCCTCTCTGTGAATAAATGTGAATAGACATACCAAGTACTTAATGAATGTTTATTTTCTTTCCTTCTGAGTTAGGCCGTATTAGAATAGCACATGACATATAGAATCTGCTAATTCATGCTTGTTTCCTTCTCCTATTTATGAGTAATGTTGTTAAGAGTAGTATCTAGTATACAGTAAACAGTTAATATATGCTCATGTCTTTAGGAGTAAGGTCATGAAAATCATGCCTGTCAAGTATGGGAGTTCAATGCCTGTCATTCCTTCCCCTATCTGTGAGAATGTTGCATTAGACTAGTAGCTGATATTTGAAGCTTGATTCTTGCCTGTTTCTTTCCATTATATGTAATTTTTGTTTTTCTGAAATACTGACCAGCATATACTAGTTGCTCATTACATGTTTGTTTCTCCATATGTGTGAGCAATGTACCAGAATTGTGTCTGGCATATATTAAAGTCAATTCACACTTTTCTTCTGTCTATATGTGAGCAATGCACTAGAATTGTTTCTAGCACACACTTATTTATTTTATATCTTCTATACATTCCTGATTTTTTACACCTTTAAAACTGTTCATCAAAGCATAGTTTATATAGGCTCAGGAGGCTGAGGCAGGAGCATCCTGAGCTCAAAGCAATGGCAAGGTGCTGAGCAACTCAATGAGACATTATCTCTAAATAAAATACAAAATAGGGCTGGGGATGTGGCTCAGTGGTTGAGTGGTCCTGAGTTCAATCCCAGGTACCAAAAAAACCCCATAGTTTATTATAAAAATATATGTGTAGATTGAGGCACTCACAAGTAAATCATGTCATCAAATAGAGTCTCCTGAAATGTAGTGGGGGATTAGCTTTGTCAGAATGTAGATGAATGGATAGAATTTACGTTGGTGAAGATAATGGAGGATCATCCAGGTAGCAAATCATTATCTAATAAAACAGTTGGATTTGAATACTGTAAAGATTGCAGGGCTTTGCATGTGAAGACATAGTCTTGAGCCTTTACTGTGCTCCTGTGCAATGCTGAGGTTATCATTTTGGCTCCTAGTTTTCAGTATTCTTCTCTGAAGCACAAGTGCAGGGTCACCAAATGCTGGGCATCTTCAGCTTGTAGCTATGTATGAAGTCCTATTAACACACCTGATTTCTTTTTTGTGGTGTTGTTCTTACCCTTGCCTGCTCACATAGGATCTTTGCCTAATGAAGAAAATCTGCTCAATTCTTTCTGGGAATTCATAGGACACTTCTGTCTTTCTAGGGATGAGTCTGTAACTGCTGAGGGTTCTGTCCCGCCTCTCAGAGGAAACAGGTGATCATGTCCTTCTCTAGGCCTTGCAGTGTCTTCTTCCCATTGAGCTTCTTCCAGGGGACACTGCCCAAGTCAAAGTATGTCTGAAACTCTCAGCCTTCCAAGGCCCGGAACACACACACACACACACACACACACATTATGAACAGATAACATAAAATCTTCTCTCTGAGAAGTTTAAATGTACAGTATGTTGAACTATAAGCACAATACTTTACAACAGACTTCTAGAACTTGCTTATTTTGCATAATAGAAACTTTACACCCATTACTGGCCCAGATACATTTATATAACTCTCTTTCACACATGAAAATCACATTGGATTCTTCGAAAGAATGATGACTTTGAGGGCAAGGTTTTCCCTTCTTTCAGGCACTGCATCAAACCATTTCCTAATATGTCTTGTTTATTACAGGCAAAGAGACCTATAAGGTAAATGAAACAATAGTTACGCTGCAGATTTTGTGATTCAAAAAGAGAAAAATCTATACTGTGATGATATGTTCTCCAATTAGAATAAGGCTTGTTATCATTCCTTCAAAATGTAATAAATATATGGTGGGCTTCACAAAAAATAAGACAGAGATCATGACCTCATCACTATCTCTGCCCTTTCAGATACTTACAGGTCAGTGAGGGTGATTGATAATGAAATAAACCATCACAATTGAATATATAATCTTTTTAAGATAAGAAAATGGAGACAAGATTTATCAGAAATGCTGAAGTGTTAGGAAAGAGCTAAGGAATAATAAGCTGTGATGTACATTAGCACATAAATCCTAATTTCACTGAAAAACCACATCATATCAACAAGACTAGAACATACACATTAAATATACATATATGTGTAAATGCACATATACCTATATACATATGTATGTACATACATATAAAAATGTATGAAAAAGAAAAGAACAAACCTTGCCAATATGAAAAGATTTAAGTTAATACATATGGAGTTGATGTGAGCAAGATTTTGCAAATTATATACTGTCTTTGAACCTCTGACTCCACCTCAGTAAAAGGTGAATGGTAATGTTTTCCCTTATTGGAAAATCATTGTAATGGTGACTATATTATATACTCAGAGCACTTAGCATTCTGTGAATGTTAATTTTTAAAGACGATCCTATAAATCATGAGATGGAAATGAGCTAAGCATGGTAGGAGGGTCACTTTGTCTTGATAAGGATGTCACTAAGTTTGAGCCATGCATCCCAGGGACTATGTGGAAGCATTTTCCATTGAAGAAAGTCAGATCAACTTGAGAATCTAATGAAAACCAGCGGTTAGCTGAATACTTTTCTGAACATCATGAGAATTTTTCCTCCCAGAGGGAGCAGCTGATCTGATGCTCCATGTGAAATTGCCTTAAGATGTGAGTTTAGAACAGTTGAATTTAGGGATTCTCTTCTAAGTTTGAAAAGGCTTAGCAAATATCTCTGTGTAAAATTCTAAGAGGATCATTTTTACTTTTATAAAATGTTATAGATTTTTAGCTAAGTTACTGAGCTTTGGAATTAATAGAATAACTTGTCCGTGTCCAAACTCCTCTTCTAAGCAAAAAAGAGATGCCAGAAGTATTTTTTTCTCTGGGTATCTCTTTACAAGAAGGCTTATGTTGTGTGGAGAAAAAAATAAATAAAGAGAAGGGGTAAAAAGAAAATGAACATTGCAAGGTCAAAGAATCCATCCTTTCCTCAGTGATATGAAGCCATTATTAGGTGATGCTTCTCCATTAAGAAAATCCCAAAGTCATAGTAAAGAGAATAATGCCTTTAGTTTTGATTGAAGACAAGGTAGCATTTGCTGATTATGGTGATGTGAAAAGATGATTTGACTTGCAAATCTCAAAAAAAAATGGACAGGTCTAATCCTGAGATTATTTTTGCTAAGCAATTTTCATTTAAATTTCTTTCTGGAACAATTTGGGGTGTATATTAAATAGAAAAGTGATCCAGGATTACTAAAACATACATGGATACATGTCTTTTTTTCTTGCAGCTAAGTTTTCTCATGAGCCCCAAACTGGATACATTTAGTCGTGAATGTCTTGGAGTTGTTTTGACAAGAAAATAAGATTGCACTGTATATTTTGTTCTGAGTCTTACCTTTGTTTCTCTCAATAGAATGCCTTGAACAATTTCTATGCCTACATATACATAGCAAGATTTTTATGAGAGCTCTATGATATTGTATGTCATGAACCTACCATAATTTAATAATCTCTCTCTTATTGAGAATTAGACTCTATCCTATTGTTCCATATAGCAAACAATGTTACTGTGAATATATTTATACAAATACTCTCATAGTCTGTGAAATATCTCCATAAATTTCTAAAAGTAGAGTTATTCAAGGAATATATACATTCAATTTGACTTTTGTTTTGAACCAATCTTACATTTACAAAATACAAAGAAATTTGCATGCAGTTCTTACGTCTCTGAATTCGTTAGTGTGTGTTTCTTAGAAATAAGAATATTTTCCTACAAGACCACTGTATAAATGCTAGAATAAAAAATTAGCATAGATTCATTATTACTACACCATCTTGATCCTCACTCAAATTGTTTCAATAATGTAATTTTTAGCAAAAAAAGTTCATTTCAGAAGCATACATTATATTTAGTCATCATGTCTTTTTAGTCCTCATTCTGGACAAGTTTCTATTTTCCCTGACCTTCATGACCTTGATAATTTTAAATGGTAGGCTACAATTAATTTTCAGAAAGTCTCTCAAATTCTAATTTTCTGATGTATTCTCATGATTAGGGCTACAATATACAGCTTTAGCAGGGCTATTAAAAAAGTGACATTGCATAGCATGTAGTCAGGAATTGTACAATTTTAATTTATATTATTACTGATGATGTTCACTCCATCTAACTAAGATGAAATCTTCCAGGTTTTTACATTTTGAAGTTGTAATTTTTTTTCCTCTTCGTAATTGGGAAAGTATTTTGTAGGAAGTTTCTTAAAAGTATATAACTTTCATTTCTTATTGAACTTTGATTTAATATGTATCCAGAGGAAATGAAACCAGTATACCAGAGAGATGGCTGAATATTCATGTTTATTCCAGCACTATTTACCATAGCTAAGATATGACGTCAGCTTAGGTGTACATCGACAGATGGACACACACACACACACACACACACACACACACGCGCACGCTATAGAGTATTGTTCAGCCATACATAACAATGAAATTCTGTCATTTTCAGGACTGGAGGATTTCAGTGGATGGAATTGGAGGACATTATGTTAGGTGAAATAAACAAGACACAGTAAGACAAATACTGAATGTTGTCTCTCATACAGAAGTCAAAAAAGAGAGCCTGAATATAGAATAGTGATTTCTGGGGCTTAGGAAGGGTTTGGACAGGATGGTGGTGATGGTGGGAAAAGGTAGTTGGATTTGATTAGTGCAGATAGTATGCACATAAGGAAATATTACACCTTTTTACTATATGTAATTAATACATGTAAATGAAAATGTTAAAATTGCTCTTCAAAATTCCCCACAACCTTTGGTTTTACTATCAATCTAATTATTTAATTATTAATTATTTAGCCATCCATTTAATAATTAAATAATATTCTTTGAATTTTACTTGGAATTTTTATGCAAGTTTGGGATTACTGCAAAATAAAAACATGACTTCCTATTTGCTTCTGTTACAATTTTTTGAGCTCTGTCTTAATTTGTGGCACAGCAAGATGTTCCAAGCTCATCTTATACTTGCCTGTTCCAGTCTTAGAATCAGCTATTTCTCCAGGGGTCTTCAACTACTTTTTATCATAGACAGGCAGTTAGAAACCATTTCTTTTTTTCTATCCTTATTTGACCAGTGCCTCTGCATGTAACCCTTCTTCATTTCTCCTAACACCCACTCTCTTTCATGAGACATCCTTTTCATCCTGCTAGGGTTCTGAATTCTATTATATTTGCTCAAGAATTGAGCAAATTAGGTTCTAATATAGATGATTGATGTTTTTGTCATTTTGGTTTTGGGTAGCCACATACAGAAGACATTTAAACTTAAAGGATTAGACACTAAGAATTCTATGGGGCAAAGACTAAAACCAAGAACAAAACTTATTTCTTAAGTAATGCAGTGCAGATGCAGATGTAGCTCAGTGATATAGCAATTGCCTAGCGGAGCAAGCATCATAGAGAGGAGAGAGAGAGAGAGAGAGATGGGCGGGGGGAGAAGGGAACACATGAATGAAGAGAGAAGTATTGAAGAAATGACAATGGTTAATAATTGCTAATTTAATGAGCAGAAGAAATTGAATTTAAGTAGGAAAGCCTCCATTAGAAATCATGACTTCTCTGCAGCATAATAGCCTCACAGAACCCACAAAAAACACAGTAAGAAAACAATGACTTCATTTTATGGAACTTCCCAGTTATTTTAGAACAGTCAAACTGAGGAAGTCAAAATTAGTGCAGAGGACACACTGAATTGAAAAGCTTTCATTCTCTCTGAAAGGAACTGTGAAAAAGAACATCACATTCCATTTGGTTGTGTACTCTTGGCTATCTTTGGAATATTGCCCAACAATATTCTTTTTTTAAAAAAAAATTTATTTTTTAGTTGTAGGCAGACAGAATATCTTTATTTTATTTTTACGTGGTGCTGAGGATCGAACCCAGTGCCTTACGCATGCTAGGCGAGCACGCTACCACTGCGCCACAACCCCAGCTCCCAACAATATTCTTATTGAACTTTAATTTCTCCTACTGAACCTAACACCAGTATGTGCTTAAAAGATTTAGGCACTCAGATCTTGTCCATTGATTTAAATTTTACAAATGAAACTAATCTCTTGGTGGAGGTATAGATTTTTCAAATATCATTTCCATTATGAATTTCTTAGATGCTTTTACATATTTGCTTTGTTTCTGGAACTTAAAAAGAGTCCTCAACTTTTCTACTTTGTCTCTTGCCTGGAAAAGAATAGATTATTTTGAAAGTTCTAAGTCATTATTCTAGTATTCAAATGTGCCAAGGGCACTAACAAGTACATCATACACTTATAGATGCATTTTCTTCAATTTAGCCTGACATCAGCAATCATTCATTGGATTCAATATTTATTGAGCATCTGTTCTAGGCAATGCTTCAAGTGTCATGACAAGGAGAATTACAGAGGTGTGTAATGCATCAAATATATAGAAGATGTCCCTGGAGTTGAATCAGGTATGCACTCTTCCCTTCAGAAAATTTCAAGAAACCATGGAGAATAAAACATATGCATATATAATCTTAACAGAAGGTAAAGGATCTGGATAGGGATCATGTGAGGTGTATGATTAAAAAGCTAAGACAGGGAGGGTGAGATATTTCTGTCTGGAGAACTGAGGTGAGATGGGGTGAACAAAGTAGAGAAGCAAGGTATCTTTCTGGAGGAGGAAGATCTGAATGATGTCTGTACTATATTGAAAATTTTGCATGTTTATTTCAAAAATTATCACTGTTCTCAAATATTAAACAAACTAAGCCTACATAGAACAAATGGTTTTATGTCTGGGAACAACAGAACGAAATGAAGGTAGACAGAACAATGATAGCCCAACAATATGTTTCTGACACTGCGCTACTCTAGGCCTTGTCTGGTCTGTTGAGCGTTCTATCACCACCACTCTGATGAGCCTGTGGAGTATTGTATAATCTCAATACATATATGAGGAACTGAAGATCAGCCCTAGGGTATAAGAATCTTACAATTTAAGCATATTTCCTCAGAATAAATATGACTTAAAAGAAACATTGTGTTATCATATTTTCACATCTTGGCAAAACCATGAAAGATCATAGAAAATATGATATGTATAAGGCACATTATTTTTCTTCCAAAAGTTAGTTTTTGGCTAGATATTTTCCTGATTTTCATTGATTTATAAAATATAAAAGTCAGCTCTTTGCTTACTTTTCATTGATATGTATACAAAACACTAGTATAATCTTTTTATTTTTCTTAAAAGAATTGTAGATAAAGTACATCTATGACAATGTCAACTTTTATGTGTCTCTTTTCCCATATGAGACTGAGGAAAGCTAAAAAACAGTCAAACTTCATGGTTTTGTAGCTCTCCTATAAACTAACCTGACTTTGGAATCTTGTGTCTTGGTTTCATATTTGAATATCTATAAACTGTGTGGAATATTCTAATGTAATTTTGTTTTAATGGCTTAAACTAATAAATAAACAAATAGTCAAGGACAAGTAGGAGAGTATGACTGATCATTGCTTACAGAAAATCTTACTATCTGGAAAAACATTGTAACATATTAAATATTAATACAAACTTTGAGCCCCCTTTTTCAAGATTTTTCTAATGAAATCGTGTTAATTCTATCAGTAGTCACAACACTATATTTATATTGAGTGCTTTATTTAAAAATTCTTTGAGCTATGCATCATCTTATTTGATAACCTGATAAAAATCATGTGAGAGAAACGAATAGCTTTCTACTTACAAATGAGGACAGTGAGGCTTTAGGACAGAAAATCCAACTTCACAGACCTGGAGATACACAGAACTGGGGCAGGATTGCAGGCTGGGATGGTGTATTTCCAAAACCATTGTTGGCACTGATTTTTTACATTAGAATTCTACTTTTCAAGGAGGAAGGAATGTCAGCAAGGTAATGATGCAAACTAAGTGAATCTTGTCTAATAGTCATGCTCATACCTTGAACTTGAAGCAACTAAGAAAAGAAATAGACGAAGGTGACACAGTACAGGATGAGTTCAGGATCAAAGTCTTCTCTGTTCCTGTCCAGAGAGTGAGATTTACGGCTGCTTCCCCCAGGAAAAGCCAGATTGTTATTTCATACTTGTGGAGAAGAACTACTGACATGAAGAGGTGCTGCTCATTCTGTTCACAGTCCTCTAACTTCAACCATAATTATGGGAGAGAAGTGGCCACAGATGAAAATGAGATTACTTTTACATAAAATTGGATTAAAGGGTGCTACTTTCCTCTTTGAAGTATTTTTAAATGCACACTTTTCTATTGAGGATATTACAAATTATTGCTTTTAATGGATCTTGCAACATAAAGTGCACTGTGCTTGAACTCCAAACTTTTGTCATGCCTTAGTGAGTATTTTATGAATTGCAAAATTGAAAAATAAGTTAAGATACAGAAGTGGCTGCTGCCTCCTCCATCTGATAAATCTTGTTTGGGATTAATATCTAATATCACTTTAAAGACTTATTCATTTCTTTTTTATGGAGTTTAACTGAATACCAATAAAAGAGGGAAAATTCTATTCATGTGTCTTTGCTTCTTCCTTGTTAACTATACTGCTTAGCCATTTCAAGTTTTTTTTTTTCTCTTCTAAACGATGACAAACTTTCCAAAAAAAAAAAAAAATTCAGCATCAAATTCAGCTGTATTTTCTATTTTACAAGCAATGTATTATGACTGGTAATATTCTGGGATATATGCACACTTAAAGTAGTTGTTCACCAAGGAAACATTACCTCACAGATTGTCACAATGATAACATTTATGGACTCATTCTCCCTCTAAAAATAACAAACAAAAATAGTAAGTAAAACAACTAAAATCAATCATTTCAAAACTGTGGCAATTAACTAAAATGAACCACAAATCATTTATTCAAGAGAAACTAATGAACTTTAAAGATGGTGTGTAATAGTTTAGGGATATTGTTATTTCTTCTTTCTCTCTTCAATTTGGTGGTATGGTAGGTAAAAGACAGAAGCATCATTGACACAGAAAAGATCAGACCTCTGTGAGCTCCATTAAAAATGTCACCAGTGCAAGGTCAATATTTTGTCTGAATTTTCAGTTCCTAGGAAATTTCTATCCTTGAGTAGCAATTTGATACATTCAGAGAATGTGTCAGTGGGAAGTGGAGCAATCCAATACCATAGTTGTTACAAACAACTTTGGAACAAGAAATAAATATGAAACATAAGAAGAAACAAGAAATCCAGTACGCCTTACACAGGGAGGAAAAAACAGCCCTCAGAAAATGTCCCTGAGGGGAGCCAGATTTTGAATTTAGTAGAGGACTTTAAATAAGTTAATTAAATGTATCAATATTCAAAGAATTATAGAAAATTATGTATACAAAATTAAAAGGAAAATGTAAAAATGATACAGGTAAGGGTAATTGCATAAGTATTTATAAAAGACAGTATAGTATAAATCTAATTGTATCCTCTCCAATCTTTTTTTTTTTTTTTTTTTTTTTGGTACTAGGGATTGAACCCAGAGGTGCTTAATCACTGAGCCACATCCTCAGCCCTTTCTAAATTTTATTTAGAGACAGGGTCTCGCTGAGTTGCTTAGGGCCTCACTAAATTGCTGTGACTTGCTTCCAACTCACAATCCTCCTGCCTCACCCTTCTGAGCCACCAGCATTATGGGCGTGCACCATGGAGTGGGGCTCCTCCCAATCTTTTAAAACAACAATTACATAACAATTATTGTAAAATTGTGCTAATAGGTTTACAATGTGTACAGAAATCATTTGTATAAAATGGTGAGAGGGAATGAGAAGATTTTAGAATAAAATTTTTGTATGCTATTGAAGTTAACATACAAAAATTAAGCTGCTAATTGTAATATCTGGATAATCACCACAAAAATAACTTAATAGTAAAACAAACAACAAAAAATAGACACTATATTTAACAAAATATATAGAAAATATATATTTTTAGAAAAATATATTTAATAAACAATGACATAAATCAAGGAATAGAGAGAATGTCATAAGAAGTAAAGAAGACAAAAGATCAGACAAATCCTATCTTATTAGCAATTAAGTAAAATGCAATGGATTACACATCTCAAAAGAAATAGAGGCAAAATGTATATATTGCCTATAAGATTCATACTACATTTTTAAATTTAAAAATATTTTACTTTTGATTAGTTGTTTACTGATCAAATTTAATATTAATAAACAATAGTTGTACTTATCAATGGGACTCAGTGTAATATTTCAGCACATGCAAATAGCATGCATTAACTCATTCAATAAGCTCAGTATTATCTTTATATCAAAACAAATAAAAGACACATATGTCCCTCATAAATATAGATTCAGAGATCCTAACAAAATGTTAGCGAACTGAATATAGTCACATATAAAAAGGATTATACATAATCATCAAGGTAGTTTTATCATAGAAATGCAAGATTAGTTTAATATCACCAAACTAATCAAGATAATATGCTATCTATATCAGCTTTCCATTGCTTCTATACAAATTACTACAACTTTAGAAATTTGAAACACAAATTTATTATCTTACCCTCTTGGAGGTTAGAACTTCAAAATAAATCTCTCTAGGCTAAAATCAGGTGTCTGTAAAGCTGTTTTTGTCTGGAGATCCTAGGGAAGAATCCTCTTTCTTGCCTTTTCAAGTTTTTAGAGGCTCTTTGTGTCTTGGCTCAGAGATCCTCATTACATGCAGTTTTTTGTTTGTTTATTTTTTGCTTTTTTTTGCATTGTACACAGGAAATTCTATATATTTCTTATACGTATAGAAACCTGATATAAAAGTATACCTCATTTTTTCTTACTTTATAACATTGCATTCTATTTAGAAGCACATAAAAATGATAATATTTTCCCATTTGATGGATATTGATTGTAGATGATCCTTTGTACATAGTGAAAATACATTTGCAGGGTTAATTCTCAATAGTAAGATCTTGTATTAAATAGATGTTCACTAGTACTTACATTGATATTGTCAAAGTACTGTATACAAAATGATAGATTTATGCTGCTTTTAGCAATATGTGAGATTTTCTTTTTTATTTTTTTTAACTTTATTCTTTTTAGATATGCAGGACAATAGACTATATTTTAACATATTTATACAAACATGGAATGTATCTTATTCTAATGGATTCCAGTCTTGTGGTTGTACATCATGTGGAGATTCATTATGGAGTATTCATATATATACATAGAAAAGTTGTGTGAGATTCATTCCACTATCCTATTTCTATCCCTTTCTCTTCCCTTCATTCCCCTTTGTCTAATCCAATGAACTTCTCTTCTTTCTCCCCTCCTTGTTGTGTGTTATCATCCACATATCAGAGAAAACATTTGACCTTTTTGAGGGGGGAGGGGGTTGGCTTATTTCACTTAGTATGGTAGTCTCCAGATCCATCCATTTACCAACAAAAGTCAGAAAGTTTTTGCTTTTATGGCTGAATAATATTTCATTTTTTACATATACCACATTTTCTTTATCCATTTATCTGTTGAAGGGCACCAAGGTTCATTTCATTGCATAGCTATTGTAAACTGAACTGCTATAATCATTGATGTGGCTATGTTACTATAGTATGCTTTCAATTCCTTTGGATATATACCAAGGAGTGGGATAACTGGGTCAAATGATGATTCCATTCCTAGTTTTTTGAGGAATATCTGTACTGCTTTCCAGAGTGGTTGCACCAATTTTCAGTCCCACCAGCAATGTATGAGTGTTTCCTTTCTCTATATCCTTGTTTCTTCTATTCTTGATTGTTGCCATTCTGACTGGAGTGAGATGAAACCTCTGTAGTTTTAATTTTCATTTCTCTAATAGCTAGAGAGTCACATAGTGGTTTTAATTTACATTTCTCTAATTGCTAGAAAATCACATGCCTTTTTCTGTTCCATTGTCACATCACCTTCTATTTCCTTTGACATTCTCATCTTCTTATTATGAAGACCTTTGTGCTTTCACTGGGCCTACCTAGAAAATTCATGATAATCTCCCCATCTTAATATCTTCAACTTAATTTTATCTGCAAAATCCCTTTTGCCATGTAAGGTCACATATTCAAAGGATCTGAAGATAAGAATATGTGCATGTTTAGGTGAACATCAGTCAGTCTGCTACAGTATGTCCTCTGACTTCCAAATATTCACAGTCATCTGACATGCAAAATATCTTTATTCCATCCCAACATACTGAGAGTTTCAACTCATTAATCTTCTACTCAAAGTTCAAGCTGTTATCTAAATATGCTCCATTCCAAAATTCAGAATTTCATTGTCTAAATTAGTAGTGTGATACCCAGTATCATCAATACTGGGGCAAATTTTCTCTCTGTGAACCCATAAAAGTAGACAAGAAGTTAATCAGTTTCCAAAATATAGTGATGGCAGACATGGGCTATAATGATGGGCATTTCCATTCTAAAAGTGTGAACAATGAAATAACAGGAAGAGGAAATTTGTTACTGGTTCTGAAATAATTTTGAAACGCAGAAGGACACATTTTATTAGGGTTTAAGTCTTTGAGGGAATAAATCTTTGATGCTCAAAGTTTCAATTTCTGAGACATCTTTCTTTTTCCATGAATTGAAGACCTTGTTGACTGATGGGTAGTTTTATCAGTTTGTTTTCTGCCCATATATTGTGGGAGTCTGGTAGTTTTCTTTTATTTCATACTCACCTTGTCCTTTTTTAGATACAAGATCACAAAGTTTCTTATGGGAAAACATTCTCCAGTACCTATGGCTCTTCCATGCATGACACATGGATTCGCTCAATTAGACCAAGCTCCTCCACAGACTTCTTCCTGGATAATTTTATGTCCCTGCCTTCTCCTAAGATAGCTGAAAGAATCCATGAGCCAATCACCTAATCTCTTTGAGAAGTTCTCTGTGTGACTGAATACTGTGACATTTAGATCCTTCTAAGGCACTATTGAAAATTGTATAGGCACATTCTTTTTTCTCCAGAGTATGCATTCTAGACAGTGGATCTTAGGCTTTTAGGATCTTTGCAATTTTTTGGGAGGAGTGGGATACCAAGGATTGAACTCAGGGACACTAAAACCACTGAGCCACATCCCTAGCCCTATTTTGTATTTTATTTGGAGACAGGGTCTCACTGAGTTGCTTAGCACATTGCCATTGCTGAATCTGGCTTTGAACTCATGATCCTCCTGCCTCAGCCTCCCTAGCTGCTAGGATTATAGGCATGTGCCATGGTGCCTGGTTAGGATTTTGCAATTTGATTAGTCTGATGTCTTATGTCATCAAGCTCTGGTCTCTTTTTTAAAGAGATCTTCCCTCCCTGTATTTCTTTTTATATATATTTTATGATAATAAGAAGAAACCAGACCACACTTTGCATAATTTGTTTGGAAATCTCCTCAGCTAAATATCTAAGTAAATTTGTTGCAATTTATACTTTCTACCTGAACACAGAACAAGATTCATCCCTTCATTCTTTCAAGGCTTCATCCCTAGTGAGAACACTCAAATCATTGATGTTACATCATGTGCATCACCAAGAAAGTGATTTCTTTATCCAGAAATAAAAATGACTCAAAGCACAGTTCCATTTGCAGTCAAATGTGCAAAAGTACGTGCACACACACACATACACACACACACACACTCACATTCACATTATCTTTGCCAATGGTATTACAGAACTATGAATTTGAGAGTAGAAACTATTTGAGAGTAGAACTATGAATCTGGGAGTAGAAGCTGGATCAAAATGGAGAAAGTATTTGAAGAAGCTTATGCACAGATCTCAAATTTATCTCTGTATGCAAACAGTAGAAAATGAAATTTACATTTTTAAAGAATCCAAAATCATTCTGATGAATCAATTCAACATTAATAAGACCTCTGTATCAAAAACTACAGATGATTTTTTAGTAAAATTAAAGAAAACCCAATAAGATGGTGGATTACACCAAGTTTCATGCACCAGAAAATTCAATATTATAAAGCTAGTAGATTTAACCAAATTGGTCTGCAGATTTAATTAGATCTCAGTCAAAATCTCAACATGTTTACTGGAAAATTGAACTTAAAATTTACTGGAAAAAGCAAAGTGCCAAGAGTAGTCAGGGCAATTTTGAGACAGAAATTAAAAAAAAAAAAAGGTAATTTGCACTATCAAATACTAAGATTTAATATCTACATATTTTAAATATGCTACTGTCTACTAAGTACTAATCAATTAAGATTGTAGGCTACTGTCTACTAAGTACTAATCAATTAAGATTGTAGGCTAGGTTCACACTTTTATTGTCTAGCTAAACTAAACACTAATTACTTTTCATCATTATCAGTTTAAATCCTTTTCTGACTACATTTTAAATTTTAGCTAAATTTGTGTCAAATCTGTAGTCTTCATTTTTTTTTTTTTTGGTTGATACTCTTGATCTAAAAATGTCCCTGTGACCAAACCATGGTGAGTGCCTTTGTACTTTGTCATTTCTCAAGGTTGAGTGCATCTGTGGTAACAATGTTTATACAGGTTTTTATTCATCTGTTGAAAATCTAGCAACCAATTTTCAATCCAATTAAAAGTCATACAAGCTTATTAAATTTTTCTTCATTAAAATCTATATGGAAATACTAAATTACATCCTAGCACCTACTTATAAGTTGTATTTTAATGCAGTAATTATAAAATCTTGTTTCTAAAATAGTGCCTTTTGTTAGAGAATATAGTATATATTTTTAAATAATTGATGTGACACAATCAGGGAGAAAGGATTCAGTGACCTTGTTGGAGGCTAATGGAATGATTCTGAGAAGCAAGTGTAGAAGGAGATGAACAGGTATCTCCTAGTGTCTGCAATAATTCCACACAAATCCCAGATCAATGAAGCACTGTTGGCTGAGAACAGTCTATGTTCTAGACGATTTGTTCTATGCTGTGAGAGTACACCAAGGTTATCAATAGATTTCTACCAAATCTTTTCTTGGCTTATTTTGTGATCACAAGTATCACGCATGTAAACGTGAAAAACTTTACACTCCTTTGGTTTATTTTGAACCTTTTACCTAGTCTGTTTGTTGCTGTGCCACCAACTCTGCTATTATTGGCAGTTGGATATTAACTACCTATTGATATACAGAAGATAATAAGAAACTATTTTGAAAATTTATATTCCAATAAAGTAGAAAATCTTGATGACACCAACAAAAAGGAATCAATACCAATAATTCTCAAATTATTCCATGAAATAGAAAAGGAGAGAACCCTTCCAAACTCATTCTATGAGGCTAGTATCACCCAGACAAAGACAGAGCAAGGAAAGAAAACTTCAGACTAATATCGCTGATGAATGTTGATGCAAAAATTCTCAATACAATTCTGACAAAGAGCAAACAAAAAAATATTAAAAATAGAGTGCACCATGATCAATGACATTCATCCCAGGGATGCAAGGTTGGTTCAACATATAGAAATCAATAAGTGTAATTCATCACACCAATAGACTTAAAGATAAGAATCACATACTTATATTGATTGATGCAGAGAAAGCTTTTGACAAAATACAGCATACTTTCATGTTCAAAACACTAGAAAAACTGGGGATAGTAGGAACATACCTTAACATTGTAAAAATTATCTATGCTAAACCCAAGGCCAACATCATTCTAAATGGAGAAAAATTGGAAGCATTCAATCTTCCTCTAAAAACTGGAATAAGACAGGGATGCCCTTTTTTACCACGCCCATTCAACATAGTCCTTGAAAAATTAAAGAAATTGAAGGGATACAAATAGGAAAAGAAGAACTAAAAATATCACTATTTGCTGATGACAGAATTCTGTACTTAGAGGATCTAATAAATTCCATCAGAAAACTTCTAAAATTAATAAATGTATTCAGCAAAGTAGCAGGATATAAAATCAATACCTATAAATCAAATGCATTTCTATACATCAATGATGAAACCTCTCAAATAGAAATTAGGAAAACTACCCCATTCACAATACCCCTCAAAAAATAAAATAAAATAAAATACTTGGGAATCAATCTAACAAAAGAGGTGAGAAAGCTCTCCAATGAAAACTACATAACACTAAAGAAATAAATTGAAGAAGACCTTAGAAGATGGAAAGACTTCTCATGTTCTTAGATAGGAAGAATTAATATTGTTAAAATGGCCATACTACCAAAATCATTATACAGATTTAATGCAATTTCAATTAAAATCCCAACATTCCTCATAGAAATAGAAAAAGCAATCATGAATTTTATTTAGAAAAATAAAAGACCCAGAACAGCCAAAGAATCCCTAGCAAGAAGAGTGAAGCACGAGGCATCATAATACCAGACCTTAAATTATACTACAGAGCTATAGTAACAAAAACAGCATGGTATTGGCACCAAAATAGGCATGTAAACTAATGGTACAGAATAGAAGACACAGAGACAAACCCACATAAATGCAGTTATCTCACACTAGACAAAGGCACTAAAAACATACACTGGAGAAAATATAGCCTCTTCAACAAAGGGGGCTGGGAAAACTGGAAATCCATATGCAGTAAAGTGAAACTAAACCCTTTTTTCTCATACACAAAACTCAAAGTGGATGAAGGACCTAGGAATTAGACCAGAGATTCTGCATCTAATAGAATAAAAAGAAGGCCCACATCTTCATCATGTTGGATTAGGTCTTGACTTCCTTAACACCTAAATGGCAAAAAATAAAATCAAGAAACAATAAATGGGATGGATTCAAACTAAAAAGCTTCTTCTAAGAAATAGAAACAATCAGTAATGTGAAGAGAGAGCCCACAGAGTGGGAGAAAATCTTTACTATATGCTCATCTGATATAGCACTGATTTTCAGTATATACAAAGAACTCAAAAAACACCAAAAAATCAAATCACCCAGTCAATAAATGGACTAAGGAACTGAATAGATACTTCTCAGAAGAAGATATAGAATTGATCAATAAATATGTGAAAAAATGTTCAACATCTCTAGCAATTAGAGAAATGCAAATCAGAAGTACTCAATATTTCATCTCATTCCAGTCAGAATGGCAATAATCAAGAATACAAGCAACAATAAAGTTTGGTGAAGATGTGTGAAAAAATGTACACTCATACATTCCTGGTGGCATTGCAAATTTGTACAACCATTCTGGAAAGCAGTATGGAGATTCCTTAGAAAACTTAGAATGGAACTACCATTAAACCCAGTTATCCCACTCCTCGGTATATACACAAAGGACTTAAAAACAGCATACTACAGTAATGCGACCATATCAATGTTTATAGCAGCTCAATTAACAATTGCTAACCTGGAACCAACCTAAATGACCTTCAATAGATGAATGGATAAAGAAACTTTATATACATAGTGGAATATTACTCAGCATTAAAAGAGAATAAAATTATGCCATTTAAAGGTAAAGGGATGGAGTTGGAGAATATCCTGCTAAGTGAAGTAAGTCAATCCAAAAAAACCAAAGGTCGAATGTTCTTTCTGGTAAGTGGATGCTGATCCATAATGGGGGAAGGGAGCATGCAAAGAATGGAGAAACCTTACATTGAGCAAAGGGGAGGGGGAAAAGGAGGGGGCATAGGGGTTGATAAGATGGTGGAATGAGAGGGACATCATTACCCTAGGTACACGCAAGATTGCACAAATTGTGCAATTCTGCATTGTGTACAACCAGAGAAATGAAAAGTCATGCTCCATGTGTGTAGAATAAAACAAAATGCATTCTATTGTCATGTATAACTAATTAGAAAAAAAATTTAAAAATTAAAAATGTTAAAAAAGTTAAAATGTATATAAATTTTTTAAATTTTCTGAGTAGGTTTGCAATAGAGTTTAAGCCAGCATCTATTATTTATTATCTTGATTGTAGTGTCAAAATTTATCAAATTATATATATTTAATATGTGTAGCTTTTCATCATATCTCAAAAAAGCTATTTTAAAAAGTTAATCCAGCATTTCTCAGATGTTTTGAACACTAGATTTATTTCTTCTTTTTAAATATTGATTCCATGCAATGACATTTGTAATTAAACTTTTACTATATGCTAGACACTATATGAAATACTTTTGTATATTTTCTAATTTTATCCTCACAAACATCTCAGATGTACTGTTATTATCATCACCATAACGATGAGGGAAGTGAGGCTAAGAGAAATTGAGTAACTTACCCAAGGCCAAATAGTGAAGAGTGGAAGATCAGGGTTTGAGCCTGTATTAGTTTTCCTTTGTTGCCATAATAAATTTCCAAAAACATAGAAATTTAAATAACACAAATTTATTACAATTTTGTAGGTCAGAAGTCTGACATATGTCACACTTGGCTAAGGTAAGGTCAAGGGCAGTGTTCTTTGTTCTGTAGGTTCTAGGAGAGTATATATTTCCTGTTCAGTGGGTGTTGGAGAAACTCAGAGCCATCATTGGCAAGTCTGGCTGTCACCTGCCTGCTTGCCTTTATTTCTGGAGTTCCTCGTATGGGTCTTACTCCCTACATTACCAGCACCAAAGTGTGCAAACTTCTCATCTACTTTTTCTCTTACCCCCCTTTCTCTTATTTTACTCTTAAGAAGTTGCATGATTAGATTGGGCTCACATAGATAGTTCAGGATAATCAACCTGTGTCAATATTCTTAATTTAAATCATATGTGCAATGTCATCTTTGCTATGTAGGATAAACTATGCATCACACAGTTTCCAGGGATTAAGATGTGGGCTTTTACAGGGGTCATTATTCTATCAAACACTTGTTTTTTTTTAAATTTTTTTAGTTCTAGTAACCAAACCCAGTCCCTTCATATAGAAGGCAAGCATTCTACCATTGAGCAATATCCCGGGTCCAATCCCACAATACAAAACTGACTTGAAGATCATGTGATTATCTATCATGCCTTCTGTTATCAAAATATCCCCTATGTAGCATAGAACTTTGGTAAATACATTCTTGGTTCACCATAGCATCACAAGTAATTAAAAGGCAGACATAGGGCAAGCCTGAGGAGAAGCTGTTTGAGTTTCTGGGGTCTCAGGACACAAAATTGCCTGCAGAATGCTCATTGATTTGGAGCAATGTGTGGCATGCACAGCCTGATTCAAGAAACTCCAAACAGCTATTTCTTAAAGCTTTAGAAAAGCAATAAAAAGAGAGAAAGTAGATCCCTAAATAGGATTTCCTTGTATTGTCTCGGGCTATATCTATCTGATAAACTGCCCTGAGATTTTATGAAAGGCCATTTGTTTATAGATAGTGTAGATCTGGGGATGAAGCTCAGTGGTAGAGCACTTGCCTAGCATGTGTGGTATTCTGGATTTGATCCCCAGCACTGAACTCAAAACATTTTTTAAGAAAGGTCTATTTATCACTGGACACGACATGGGGGAGGTGGGGGGCAGGAAAGGGGAATGGGTATAGTAAAGATGGTTGATAAAAAATATATATAAATATATATATATACTGTTCATTGAAAGTGCATATAAAGATGTTTAATATGAAGAATGTAATCTGCTTATAATTTTGTGCAAAGTTAGAAAAATTATGAATGTAATAATTTTTTTTCTATTTGCCTCAACAAATATTTTCAGTGAATAGTGTGTACAGCTTCTGAAAATTTGTTTTTTTTCTGTTATGTTTGATAACATGTATTAAAATGCAACTTTTGAGAAAAATAAATAAAAAAAAAAAAGAAAGGTCTATTTATATATGATTTGTTTCTAAAACTCATTGTAGTAATGAAACCCAGGGACTGAAAATTTGATTTATTTACTTCATATGAATAGAGCTTGGTTTTTCCCACTTTGGAATTTAATAAGATACATGATTGAGAACTGTCATAGGGAACTTTTTCTTTTCCATGTTCAATACTGTTTCTTTGTAGATTTTGAATTGTCAAGTATCTTATAGTCAAATATTTATTGTGTCCTGAATGCAAATGTTTCTTTTTAGCTGTCTAGTATGTGCACTATTATGTGAGAAAACTTATCTCTTCCTATTATCATGTGTCATAAATATTTTCACCCATTTGTTTTCTTGGAAAAGAATATTGGTTCTTAGTTATTATTACCCTGAGGTAGAGGGGTTTGCTTGTAGCTGTTTTCTTAAATTAATCAGTCCTCCATATTAAATAAGTGCTAATAGTATCAGAGCACTATATTAAGCATTATAGGTGAAGTAAAGCTGTTTTGAGTCCTTGAATCTAAAGAATGTTTCCATCACTTTACACTCATCTTCACCAATCCCTGTTTGAACCTTTCATCATCTATGTGACATTTTCTCCAATTGTATTTCTCAGTCATATTCTAGTCAAATATGTATAGTCTGTGGTGTGTTTTATTTTATTAATAGTTTCTTTTTTTAAAAATTCTGTAGTTGTGGGTGGACAACATGCCTTTATTTGTTTACTTTTTTTAATGCAGTGCTAAGGATTGAACCTAGTGCCTCATGTGCTAGGCAAGCACTCTGACACTGAGCTATAGCCCCAACTCCTGAATAGTTTCTTTTGCAGCAAAAAGGTTTATAAATTTTATAAATTAATTTAAATAGCAGACTAAAGATTTTGAAATGATTAGGTTAGTATTTGTTGAGCACTTTCAATGAGCCTGGCTTTCTGGTCAGTATTCAACTCTTTCAGTACATTAAAGCTGCTTATAAATTCTCTATACGAAGTGTGCGTGGTTTCCTCTCTTATGAATTAGGAAAGTGGCCGGGCCTGGTAGCACATGCCTGTAATCTCAGCACTTTGGAAGGCTGAGATAGGAGAGTGACAAGTTCAAAGCCAACCTCAGCAATGGCAAGGTCCTAAGCAACTCAATGAGACCTTGTCTCTACATAAAACACAAAATAGGGCTAGGGATGTGGCTCAGTGTTTGAGTGTCCTTGAGTTCAATCCCCAGTACCAAAAAAAAACATAGAAAAGTGATGCTTGGAGTCCCAGTAAATTGTATGAATAAGTTGTATTATTCTTTTTTTAAATTTTTTTAGTTGTAGATAAACACAATACCTTCATTTTATTTATTTATTTTTATTTGGTGCTGAGGATCAAACTCAGTGCCTCGAGATAGGCAAGCACTCTGCTACTGAGCTACAACCCCAGCCCCAAAATTGTATTATTCTTTGATTTCTGCCATTACTTTGCAAAATTGATTATTTTATAGTATTTTAAAATTTATTTATTTGAGTAGATGTCACTACATTTATGGGAGGGAGAGGCATTTTAAGGATCTTTGAATGACTTTGCAGTTATAACTTTCTGCTTCTGGAAATCATTCAATGTCAGTTACAAGTGAACAATCCATATGCAACCACCAAGGTTTCCCTTTGGAATCTTCCACAGGAAAAGAAATATTCAGAATATGGTGATCTTGAGTAGCATATAAATATTCTGCTTGATATTTTGACCTTGCTTACAATTCTCTTTGGTATGACCCTCCAGCTGAATGAAATTTTTATAGTTCACTATAATAGATTGCTAGTCCCTTGACTATGTTGCATTCCCAAAATTTGGGGATTGGTACATAGAATAATAGCACATTTACTCATATCAACAGAAACTCCTACAATTTGTCCAAAACTAGTAGATGCCTTAACACATAGAATTTATATTGTCATTTTTAATTTCCTAGATTAATATGTGTGCTATGTTTATTATGCTGCTTCATTACTCCCTTTATTGACTTGAAGACCTCCAATACTATGTCAATATTGGTATTTTAAAACCAACCTAATCTATCAGGAACTATGTATCAGGATTAATTAATACTATGTAATTAATACATAATCCAGGAACTATTAATCAGGATTAATCCAACTGGCAGTATCAATAACTGCCTTCAAAGACAGTTATAAATAACTGTCACTATAAATAATTTTATTAGCCATTCAGTAAGAATTTAAAAAAAGAAGAAAAGAAAAAATGACAAAAGAAAATGACTTGGATTTATTATCCAGGTTTCAATAGGACTATATTAAGTAGTACCACTCTTTACTCTTCTGTCTAAACAAGGGTCAATAAAATCCAATGAAATGCCTTTTTAAGGCCTGTTGTTAAATCACAAAGTGTGATATGTTGTATTTGTGAGCATATGATGAGCTCGTCTATGAAAAGATATTTTAATATCTACACTTGTAAGATAAAACTTTCACTTAAATTGATTATATTTTCCCATACCCAGATTCACATAAGAAGTGAGGTTTTATAATGACTTAACCCTGAAATGGCAGATAGCAAGACCAGTCAGCTTTCAGCAAGGGGGATTTTTAAGTAATGAACAAATGGAAATACCAAATAGAAGCTATGAAATGCAGGTTGCAAAAGGAAGGAAAGGGATTTTCACCACAGATAACTGAGAGGGAGAATAGGCTTATGATGTTATTTTTACTTCCTTAACAAAAAGAAAATTTCAGGCAATATTGTATAGTATCATGCAGATGGAACAGACACATCGATCCTCCTCATTTTTCTGGTTTCTTATTCTTCTAATCTCAGTTTAGAAAAATTGTCTTCTCAAAAGATAGGGTCAGGGAAGTTTCCTGACCTCTCTATAAATTAGCTCAACTATTTTAGTGTACCCCTTTGTAATTTATTAATTTCCTTCACAGTACTTGTTGTGGTTTTTAATTAGTATTTAGTGTTATTTTATTCTGTGGATCTTATAAGATATAACTCTATTAAGACAGGGACAAAATAATGCCCAACATATTTCTTGGCAAAAAGTCACTATTTGATAAAAATTGTGGAAGGATTTAATGAACTTATTAAGAAATAAGAAATCATGAGGAGAGGCCAGGTTGATCCAGGAAAAAAACAAGTCACTGTAAAGGTTATAATGTAATCTAGTACTGGAAAGACCTCTAAATCCCAGCTTTAAAAGTACATTCTTTCAAATTATCTAAGAAATGCTGCTGTATTGCTTATTTCAGAACAAAAAGCATGGCAGGGAATGCACCAACTAACAGAACCCTAGGGTTAATAGCATAGACTATGGTCCCAAAAGAATCAAAGTTGGTGTGCTGTATCTACCATTATCAGGGGTACAACAGGAAAACTATTTAATATCTATAAAATTCATTTTTTTTACCTATAAAATGAAGAGAAAAATAAAACCTGATAGTTAATGTGAGCACTGACTATAAAATTTTACACAAAACAAACACAACAGGACAGATAGAACAGTTAGAAAAATTTAAAATATTTATGTTATCTCAGTATTGGGAAGATAATAACCATTTATCATATATAAGCTATTAGTATCATTTTATGTTGTGAATAAACCTATTTAAACATATTTCAGTGATAACAAAATCCAAATCACTTGTCTTATTGTAACAGAGTGAAAACCTAAAAAATTTCCTCTAGCTTAGCTTGCTTTTAGTTGACTTTAAGAATCACTAATTCTGGAGGTCATACAACTAAATAATAAATTATTAGTTTCCCATTATATTACTGCAGATGCCATCTCTGATTGAAGCTGCCTAACAAGGTAAAATTGTTCCCTACCAAAATTTTTTACTCTTTTCCTGTTCCATTTCTATTTTCAGACGATGGCTTTCACCATGCATCACTGTAATCTTGCTTGTTTTTATGAGCTGATTCCAAGATAGGCTCCAAACCATAAGAGTTAGCCCCAAATGGAAACATACTGCCTCCAAGGTAAGAAAATGCCATCACAAGGATTCACCATCTGTAATAGGTGCCAAACCACCAGACTTTCTGACTCAAGCTCCAGGGAAATGCTGAATTTTTCATGTTACCCTAACCTGATCCTCATATAAATATTCCCCATTTCTTGAGAGGTAATTGTAATGTCTTGAGGCATTGTAATATCTCTCTCCTTCCAGGTCATAAGCAACCTCAATAAAATCTTTTATCTTTCTCCCCATCCCTTGTCTCTTGGGCACTGTTTTTTCCCCATACGATGAGCTTCCAAACCTGAGTTTGGTGACAATATCAGCATGCAAGAATCTTCAAGATTTGACAAAAAATGACTAGGCCACAAAGCGTGATGACTTAATAATCCATTAGCTCATTTTCTAGATTCCATAAGAAAAATAATAATAATAACATAGAATACTCAAAATGTATTAAAAATAAAACTCCCACAGCCATTATTGTTAATTGTTTTTGAAAATTAAAAATATTGGGAAACTTTCCTACCGAAAGATACATTAACTCTGTAGGTTTCATTCATTCATTTGTTCACTTCTAAAGCAAATTTTTATTTAGTGCTAATTATGCTAAGTATTTCAGGCATTGTGATAAGTAGAATGATCTCCCCTAAAAATGTCTATGTCCTAATACCTAGAATTAGTAAATATGTTACTTACATCACTAAGGAGAATTAAGATTGAAGATAGAATTAAGGTTGTTAATCAATTTATCTTAACATAAAGAAAATTATCCTGTATTATTGAATGGGATTGACCTAATTGCAAGGGTCTTTAAAAGTAGGTGAACAGGATAGAAGAGGTCACAGTGAAAAGGACTTGACCCAACCCTGGTAACTTTAAGGAGATAGGGAGCAAACCAAAAATCAAAGACATGCAAAGCCTCTGTCAGCTCGAAAAGGTAAGGAAGCAAATTGTCCTCTAGAGACTCCAAAGAGAAACATAGCCCTTTTTGACACTTCAGTTTTAGCCCCATGAGACCCATGTCAGACAACTGATGAATTTAAGATAATAAATGTATATTTTGTAAACCCTAAATATGCAGCCATTTGTTACATCAACAGCTGAAAATTAATACAGGTATGACAATGGATGAAGAAGACCATGAATTTTGCCCTAATAGTGCTGATAGTCTGGTAAGAAAGCAAATTATCATTGAATAAGAATGAACATCAATATAAGGCAACAATTGTATGACTATAAAGTTAGAGTGTAAGTTTTGAGATATTTATTTATATGTGAAGAGTTGTTCTATGTTCTAAAGTCAGTATAAAAGCCCAGATGGGTGAATATACCATAAATCAACCATAAGGTTCAATATGCAAACATAGTCCCAAATGGTAATTCTTAAAAGCATGATAATCACTGGTACAGGTTAGAAGAGCAAAAATGAAGTTTGTATGTTAGGTGTCTCATTATCAACCTTATTGTCATTTGAGAGAAAACTTAAGCATTTAACAGTGAGGGGGGTGGAAGATGTGGAGAATGCTAACATGTTTCCGCTTTTCTTAAAGTTTACTCCTTTTTTTTTTTTTTACATTAAGCCTTCATAATCTTATTTTAAATAGTAAAACACTTGAAATAGTCACATTATATTTACAAATAAACTCACCTCTGATTTCAATACTTTTAAACATGTCCTAGACATTCTTTTTTTTTTTTTTTCTTGGTACTAGAGGTTGAACTCAGGGGTACTCTATCACTGAGCCACATCCCCATAAAACATGTATTTTGTGTCTTATGTAGAGACAGGGTCTCACTGAGTTGTTTAGTGCCTCACCGTTGCCGAGGCTGACTTTGAACTCACAATTCTCCTGTCTCAGCCTCCCTAAGTGCTGAGATTACAGGCTTGTGCCACCGTGCCCTGATACGTGTCTTAGACATTCCGATCAACATAATATAATATGAAAAAAAACAAGATATAATCCCTAGAATGTTGAAAATAGAAAAAATCACTGCTATCAGATATGATATATGTAGAAATGATAGAAAAATCTGATAAAACAGCTGAATTTACCAGGAGATTATTAGGAAAGCTCTTATATATAAGTTAAAAAATAGCTTTGTCTTAGAAGTTATTATATAAAAGAGAATAGTGAGTTAACAATTAATTAAGTACCTAAGAAGATCCTAGCCAGAGATTTCATACAATCAGTATGAAAGAAAAACATTTTGTTTTAAAAATAGGCATGAGGGAAAGTCCTTCGGATTAATTAAGAACATTTTAAGTTAAAGAGTCATGTCTGTATCTTTGGGATTTAACAAGCAAAAAATGAAGTAGGAGGTCAACATATTTGATGGTACAAAAATATACAGTGTCTGAATATCAAACATCTTGTAAAAATGCAAAAAATTACTATGAGCTGATATTGGTAGCAAACATGGGCATATGAATTTTATATATTTATGAAGATATTTCAAAAATGAGAAAACTTGTTAACTAAATAATATATCCAAAGAAAATGAAATCAGTATGTCAAAGACACTTCTGCATTCCTTTATTAATTGCAACACTATTTTCAATAGCCAAGAAATAGAATCAACCTATAAATCCACCAAGTAATAAATGGACAAAGAAAATGAGGCACATGTATATTCAATGGAATGATATTCAGTCTTAAATAATGAAGTCTTGTCATCTGTAACAACATGAATGGATCTGAATGGCAGTGTGTTACATGAAATAAGCTAGGCACAAAAAGACAAATATTACATTATCTCACATATAGAAACTAAAATGTTGATTGCATGGAAGTTGAGAATAGTAGTTAACAGTTTGAGGAGAAGGGGAATAATGAAAGATTAGTTTAATTTAGATAACAAGATATAATTTAGATAACAGAAATAAGTTCTAGTGTCATATTGCACAGTGGTTTATTATTGCTCATGATAATGTATATTTCAAAAAAGCTTGAAAAAAAGATTTGTAATATTTTTATCACAAAGAAATGATAGATGTCAGGAGGTAGATGTTTGCCCTGATTTCAACATTACACAAAGTATATATGCATTAAAACATTGTATAGTACCCATTAAATAAGGTCAAGTATTATGTGTCAATTAAAAAAACATTTGGCCTTATTTTCTTGTTTCTAACAAATCATATAATGTGGAAGGCTGGTGTGTAACTTGAAGACAAGATTATAAAAGACTGTGTAAACACACCACTCCATGTTTCCCTGGCCATTTCTAGTAACCCAGGCTGGGAGAAGCCATGCTGGGAATAGCCCTCTGGGAAGCTCACATAGTGAGTAACTGAAGATTCCAGGCAGTAGTCAGGTAAGAGAGCTTGAAAGATCCCCCAACTCTGTCCTTGTCAGCAGAGACTGCAGCTGGAATCTACTGCCACCTCATGAAAGACCCTGAGTCAGAGCCACCCATCCAATGCCTCCTGAATTCCTGATGCTTAGAAACTATTAGACATAATATATGCTTGTTGTTTTAAGTTCTGGGGCAATTTGTTATGTAATAATAGGCAATTTGTATTGTAAGTTCCAAGATAAAATATTATGCAATAATTGAAACCATAATCTCAAAGAGTAATAGCATAAAGGCATTCATATGAATTAAAAAAGAGTTAAAAAGATTTAAAGAGTTAAAAAAAAGTATAATGTGGAATTTTATTAATAGCAGGATTCCAAAGAAAATTTGTCTTTACCTATATATCTTGAATGAAAACACATCCAAATGTTATCAGTAATGGTACTATTGTATGAAAATTACTTATTTTAATATTTTATGATAATGGTTTTCTGTTACCTCTCTTCAAATGTTCTGTAATAAGCATATATAACTTTTATAATCCAAAAGTAAGTCTCATATAATCTATTTTTTTTTTTTTTTTTTGGTACTGGAGATTGAACTCAGGGACACTCGACCACTGAGCCATATCCCCAGCCCTATTTTGTGTTTTTTTATGTAGAGACAGGGTCTCACTGAATTGCTTAGCGCCTCGCCTTTGCTGAGGCTGGCTTTGAACTCGCGATTCTCCTGTCTCAGCCTCCCTAAGTGCTGGGATTACAGGCTTGTGCCACTGCGCCTGGCATCATATAATCTACTTTTAAAAAGAATCAAATACTTTCATAACTAAAGTAAAAATAGATTAAAATATTTAGTTCTTCTAGGAATTTATATTCCTTTCCTCCCTGTTGGTTTTGAATGATGAATCACATCTTCTCTATAAGTTGTCTCTCACCCTACTTTTTTCCATCAAGAACGTTTCATTCCCTCTAATAATTCCTTTAGAAGTTGAAGTAAATTCTTTCTTATGATCTTCATTATTTTTTTCACTTGTTTTTCCTTCCTCGATTTTTTTTTTTTTTTTTTTTTTGCCTTGCGAACAACTGGCATGGAAACTGGATAGATCCCAACTTCCTTTCCAAGTCTCAGCAAACTCTAGGAAGAGGAAGGCTAGAACAACTCCCACTCACCTTTAACCAGGCAATGAGAGACAACACCATATACTTAAAAGAATATAATCTTGGGTCATCAATACCTGAATTTATTGTTTATTTCTTTATTCATTTATTTATTCATGAACAAATATTTATCACATATGTACTATGTACCGGGCATTATATTAAGTCTTGAGCATGTCATATTTCCTGCACTCTAGAAACTAAATGTGACCTAAATAAAATCCTGTTAAAATTTAACAGGTTATAAGCAAATTCAGCATAAATTTTAACAAGATTTTACAGGAACTAAAGTTGACCTGGAATAGCACATGCTAAGACTCTGAGGTGGAAGGAAGCATTGTGGACCTGATAGAAGTTCTCCTCATAGTGGAGACAGTGAGGATTGATAGAGCTCACTGTGAAAGTTGGTAGGAGGCTAACTGCAGAGGGCTTTTAGCTTATTTAAGATGTTAACCTTTATTCCAAGAGTAATAATAAGTCTCTCAGAAAGAAAAAAAAGTATCCCCTGATATGGAAAGATGTCCTGGCACTCACAGCAAAGTGAAAATATTCTTATTAAACATAATCTTTTGGGCTGGTGTTGGGCTCAGCAGTAGAGCACTTGCCTAGCACATGTGAGGCACTGGGTTTGATCCTCAGCACTACATGAAAATAAATAAATGGTATTGTGTCCATCTACAACTAAAAATATTAGGAAACATATAAATATTTGCACACAATACCAAACCCCTGCAGTGCTATTTGGAGACAATGATAAAATAAACTATCCGCCTTGTAATTACAATCTCAGAACAGGCAAAATGAGTTCACTCTGCCACACACAAAATACCACCACTGTACACGTATACACTGCTTGCCAAAAAAGTCAATGGCTGCTTCTTTAATAATTACAGTTTTATCTTTGTGGTAGTATGCTTTATTGAGATATCCAATCATAAAATATTTTATTATTCCTGACAGCATCTAGTTTAGCATCTAGTTTGCTTCCTTAGAAATTCCACTATACCAACCAACTAAGTCCCAACTCTGCTAATAGGTAATTCTAATGCCTGATCTATGGGATAACCCAAGATTTCCCATGGTATGTGTTCTCCTTCATTGAGATAAGTAATAAATCGAGCTTTTTGAGTACATTTTTAAATATATTTAAATACAAATATATTCCTGGTGGTCTTCGTTGAAAGACATTGCTATAAATTAGAGGCTATAAGCAAATTTAGCATAAATTTTAACAGGATTTTATTGAAGATTTGAGGAAAGAAAATGTAATAGAGTAATTTAAAATTAGTATACAGGCCATTGTATTCTCTGCCTCCTTTACCTGGGTCTATTTTGTTCCTCTTTTTCAATATTCTAAATTAATAGCTCCTACCTTTTCCCACATCGTTTCCCCTTAATCTTGACCTCCACACACTTTCTGGAATCATGTTATATCATTTTAAATCTCATATCCCAAGGAAATTTAACCCTATGAATCCAAAGAAAACTGGGCAAGATTTATCCCTCATACCATTTGTTTCAGTCCACATTACTTAAATTAAGTTCCTGAGGAGAAGATTCAAGTGCCAGTGATTTAGAAGCACCTAGAAGAATGGCTTCTAGGAGAAATGGTTTCAATAAAGTCAAGAATTCAAGAAAGGAGACAATTACAGGCAAGATTCTAGCATCAGTATGGTCCACAGGGAGCTCTGAATCAACTTTAACAATTTGTCATTGGCTATGGCCTCAGCAATTCCATATAACCTTGGAGGCACTTCTAGTTCCAGTAGCCTAGAGCATCCATACAAAGAAAGTGATAATGAGAGTAATTTGAAGCAAAAACAAGTAGGGTTAGAGGTGTCAGAAAAAAGAACAAAAATATCCACGGAAGTCTGGTTTGGAACACCTCCATTATCTAATCATTATTTTCCCTCTCTTCTTGCTGTATTCCTGGACTGACTTTCCCAAGAATGATGACAATGGTAATATCTTTTTTGCTTTGGAGGGAAGTCTACAAGGACACTGTGTAAAACTGTAGTTGCTAAAAACAATCTTTAACAGCAGGACCTTAGTCTCTTCTAAAATTCTTTTTTTAAAAAAATATTTTTAGTTGTAGATGGACACAATACTTTTATATTTTATTTTTATGTGGTGCTGAGGATCAAACCCAGTGTCTTACACATGCTAGGCAAATGTACTACCACTGAGCTATAACCCTAGCCCCTGAAATTCATTTTTATTTAATTTTCCTAAATTATTCACTTTAAACATCATCCTATGAGGACCAACTCTTGGAAAATTCAGATTTTCTTGCTACAAGTTTAACTTGATCCCTTTTTCATTCTTTCTGTAGCATATGTGCAGGAACGTTGGAGACTTGTCTCACTGAGCATATTGCCACATTAATAAGTTAAGCACATAATGCAATGCCTGGCACATGTTAGGTCTTGAATATATAGTAGCTATCTTAATGATTGTTTTGTATCAAACCCCAGTAGTAACAAGAAATTGTATCCTTGGGAAGGGAACTGACCTCTTTTGGCAGTTGTCAATCAGTTACTCCAGCAGTCTTCCTGTCCTCCTAAAACCTAGAAGATGTGTTGGCCATTGCCAGGTGACAGGACCATCTGTAACTTGTACTTTTGGGGACCAAAAATTCCTTCATCTGGATTTTTCAAGCATGGCTGTAATGGTTCAGTAACAAACACGTTTTGCGTGAATTTGTGAAAAGATTTCCAGAGGTCTCTGTGTCTATTTGGAGGCAGCAAAAGGAGAGAGGATAAGCTGCCAAAATGTCTCTTCCATCATAATAAGCACTAATTGGATGTCTTGTTTGAAAAATATGTAAAATTATGAAGACATCATTACTCAGATGGTTTGGGCTACAGCCTGGCAAGATGCAATTCTGGGTCTCAGACATGATGTCATAGGTCAATTAAGATGTATTACATATTTTAAAATATTGAATTTGCCTAGATTGTCAAGTATTATAGGACCTTTCTTGGACTAGCCTTCAGGAAAATGATGAAGAGATTCCTCTGTCACAGACCTTATTTAGCTCTGAAGTCCTTTCCTCTTACAAACTCTCATCTGAGTATATCCTTCCTTCCACAAGTGCTATATCCAATTATAATTTCTGTACTGAGTATAATCTAACTCATTATGTACGAGGGTCAAGAAACAGAAAAACACAGAGACTTTACCTAAGGAGCATACCCTATGAGCATCTACCTTGGGGAACATGGTCAGAGATGGGTTTCATAACAGGTTGTAATATTTTATTGAATTCTTTCACAAAAATAAGGGTGGGATTTTTCTGGAATTATATCCATGGTCTTTGTAATGCCAGGATATTGTTCTCAAACACCCCTATCTCTCTCATTAAGATTTAATGAGAGAAATTTAAGTGCACTAAAAATAATAATCATATTTTTAAATATATATTGACAAGTATTTAATGACATTTAATACAACAGTGTTTGTCAAAACATGAATTCAAGAATGTAGCCTGGACTCTGTTAATGAAAGGAGTATTCTAGGATCTAAAGTTACTCAAGTTAACATCTTTGTGTTGAGGCAAATGTAGGGAAGGATCATTAGCATATTAAATTCTAGAATAAGGAGAGAGCTGGAATTTTTGTTTTTTTTTTCTGATTTTGTTCTAGTTTTGCTTCTCCTCAACCCAGAAGAGAGCCTAGCATAAAGCAAGCAGTAGTATGATTATGCTGACCTGCTTCTTTGAGATTGCTCCCCACAAGGTCTTCATTTTTCTCTTTTGGTCCTCTTAGGATCCCTGGGATGATTGTCCCCAAAACTGACCAAAACAAGAATTTGATTTGTTAACTAAAGTTTTAGTCTGTCTTTAAAAAGCCATACTGTTAGACATTGGTACAATCTATTCAATAGAATTAATGAATTATCTTTCATTTAGAGTATATTTTGAATTTAAAAAAAGGACAATTTTTATATAAAAGAAACATGCAAATATGGTAACATTCTTTTCTATACAAAATGATGCTGTAAATGAAAAATGGTATATCATTTTAATTTTATTTCTTTAGTTTATATAACTTTTAAAAATATTGTCATGTGCTTATTGGCCATTTTACCTCTCTTAGAAGGCAACTTGCCTGTTCGTGACCTTTGTCTATATTTATATTAAGAATGTTTTTCCCTTGTGGAATTGCATCTACTCATGGTGAGCATTAAGAACTTCATATGTCACTTCTCTGATTGCCAGGGCAAAGTGGTGTTCTGGGTAGCATCTAATGTTTATTGCCTCATTTCTCTCATTCTCTTAGCTGCCTCTGTCCTCAGATTACCATGTGCTGCCATCATGGCCATTTGAACACAATTTATCTTTCATTCTGTGTTTCACTATGAACACTGATTTTTCTTTCCCACCTTTCTATACAACTCTCTCCCTCTCTTTTATTTTTCAGACTTCTTCCCACCATTTTTCTTCCATAGAGTCTGTTTCTCTGGATTGATTCAGTGATTACCTTTCTTAATTTAAAGGAACAACTCATTGAATCCCCCTGTTCAGGGTAGGGGTAGTAATTCTGGATACAAAAGAATAAGGAGGTAAGGATGAGGGACTGCTTCCTGGGGAGAGGGCCTCCTCTGGAAGGCCACAGAACTTGCAGATAGGGAGAGAAGAGATGGCTTTTGAAATCATGTCCTTGGTAGAAGTAGGAAGGGGATTAAAAAATAAACCAATAATTGTTATACCTCTGGCCCAAAATATACACATAAGAGATGAGATCCAGACAAGCCAAAAGACTATAAATTATAAATATGTTTGTAAACATGTAGAATTGGCAAAAGCAAATATTAGCTAAAGCAACGCCAGTACACCTTTCAAATCATTTATGTATTTATTGATATAAAATCATGTTCTCTTCTTTAAAAATACAGATATGAAAATTGCCTAATTCTGAAGCAAGAATCACAATTTCATATCTACTGATAATTGAGTCAATATGCTTTCTTTGGATTCTGATGTTTTGAAGGAATCTGGGCAGGTGCTATGGGGGAAGCAAAGAGCAAGGGAATTAAGTCCTTGCCCTCAAGCTGGAAAATAATTTTGAAACCCCAAGGTATAGGTGAAAAAAATTTTAAAAATTTATTCCATAATAATTTCTAGTTAACTGAACATTTAAAAATTTATTTTCTTTTCACTATACTTTGAGGTAGTATAATTAGAAAGTGGCATTGTAATGGTTAACTGTAATTGTCAACTTGATTGGGTTAAGAGATACCTGGGAAAACTTTACTTCTGAATATTTCTGTGAGGGTGCATCTGGAAGAGACTGGCATTGGAATCAGCAGACTCAGAAGAAAAGATAGGCTTTCTACAATGTGGCATATCATCATTCAATCTGTTGAGGGCCTAGACAGAACACAAAAGCAGAGGAAAGATGAAGTTGTTCTACCTTCTGGAGCTGGGGCATTCATCTTCTCCTATCTTTGGACACCAGAACTCTAGGATCTTGGGCCTTTGGGCTCAGATACTTATACCAGTGGCTGCCTTGTTTCCCAGGCCTTTGTCTTTGGACTGATGATTACACTATTAACTTCCCTAATTCTTTGGCTTTGGACTCAGACAAAATTCCATCACTGCCTTCCCTGAGCCTCCAGCTTGTGTTTCAGATGGTATATCATGAAATTTCCCTGGCTGCAAATTATGTGAGTCAATGTTCTTAATTGATCCCTATTATATATCTTTCTATATATCCTACTGATTCTGTTTCTCTGGAAAACCCCAATATAGGCATCCATCATCACTCTGGTAGAAAATATGATTCTCTCTGATCTCATCCTAGTGACACTTATGTTTCCCTCTGATCTCATCCTGTTGACAGATAATTTAATTATTCTGTGATAAAATATAACACATAGAAGCAAGACAAGGGGAAACTGATGGTGATGGCTGGGTTAATAACTAGGAAGATAGGCAAAAATGTGGGTAAGAAAATTTACCCAGATTTAAAAAGCCAAATAAAATCATTACTTAGTATTTACTGAGAAATTCCCAGATTCCAAAAACATGAATTTAGACTTTGAGGTTAACGAAGTCAGACTTATATTAGACTTAACATAGTCAGACCAAATAGTAAGGTGCCCAAAATAGTAAGGTGCACTAAATGAAATTAATTACTACAGAAATTAAAAGGAGGGCAGATAAAATTTATGTAATTTAGAGATTTTTGTATTAAAGGGCTGGTAGCAATGGAGAAACAAAACACGATTCTGTCATAAGACTGACATTATGGGAAAAAAATGCTGTATGTTACAATGAGAGAAAGAAGGAGTGGTGCACAGATAATCCAGGAAGTTTTGCTTGATGAATTTCTTTGTTTGTACTGGCTTTTGCAGGCTCATCTGTGGACAGAACAACTTCCATCATAGGCTGTCTTAGAGTCAGGGTGCAGTTTGTGTCAACTTCCACCAGGCAAGTCCTTTGTGCGGTGATGAAGAGTAGTTCTTGGATGATGGATGTTACTGCTGAACCAAGGGAAATCGTCAAGAGCTTATATGCGCTTAGGAGAAAACAGGCATTAATTCCAGGGTACACTGACACTTACAGGGCAAAGCAAGCAACAATTCATTATTTGGTGGTTGGACAGGATTTAAAAATGCCAATGTAATGGATGGAGCAAGATAATTGTTGTGTTACCATATAGATCATCAGAAAATCTGGAAAAGTAATGCATTTTTTCCATCTAAACCTACCTGGCAAAATGAAAGATAGATTCCATTTTCATGTTTTGTACTCAGCTGGCAGTCACATGGTGGAGTAAATTTAGGCCTGATGATGTGAGGCAAACTTCACAGGCTAAGCAATTGCTGCCATTTCTGACATAGATAAGGAGCTCAATGATTATTGTTGAATATATTTTCTGATTTGCTTCTTTGTTTAAAAGTCTATACATCTCTATTAATCTTATTTGTGTTTTCTACTTTGTGTCACAACTACTATATCTATGAATGCCCATATTGCCATGTAGTCTTGAACACAAGACTAGCTTTAAGACCAAAGTTAATACCAAGCCAAGAGGTTCCATGTGTTCACTGGAAACAATCTGGCTGCATACCTGTTGATATTGTAGAGTGATCATAACCCATTAATAAATCATGAAATGATCTTTGAAAAAAAGAGACAGTTGTGAATACTTTCATCCAAAGGGGAAGACACTTGAGTCATAAAGCCCATCTGGTATTATAAATGATATTTTGGGTTTGGTTTTTTTCATCCAAGGACATGTGCCAAAACCTTTTAAATAAAACAAGAACTGTGATTTTCTTTGCAGTTCCCAACAGATTCACTAGTTCTAGGCAGCTGATCAATATCGGCTGTCATTTTAGAGCATGCTTTTCTTTAACATACATAGAATTGAATTATACAATTTGCTATTAGAAATAAACATTTGGAAGAAACACAACGATATTTAGATATCATAAAATCTAACCTTAACATAAGGTTTGTCTACTTCCCACTATAAGTCTTTATTTTTCTATTGTTCCTATTAATTATCTAAGTGAAATTTAGCTCCTGTCTGTAGCTCAATATTTTCTATCTGGTTTGCTGAGGAATGTTTCCAAGGTCTCATCTTAAATAATAAAAGAATTAAATAATTTATTTTGTGATTTTAAAAATACTCAAATCCTTTTCTATCTTTCTACTAATTTTCACTAATTTTTTTAAAAATTTTTACCTTGAATCATTTCCTAAGAGAATTCCAGACTGTTGTAACTCTAATCATTCTTCACCTAATAAATTGACATTTTTGGGCCCAGTATTATAATGGGTAACTAACCCAGACCTGGACACAAAATAAACTAAGAACTCCTTCCCTAAAACTGAGTGCCTAGGAAAGAGAGAGGTCCCCTCCTCTCCCCTTTCCAGCCAGCTGGTTTCTGGAAACATAATTAGCACTACTCACTCCTACAGTTTGAATTGTAAAGGACTTTCCCTAGGCTCTAATTACTTTCCTTTGAAGTATAAATGCTCCTATGAATGCTCCATGCCTAAGAAGAGCCAGTCTCCCTTAAGGCACTCTTGTTTTTGTAAACTCACTTACCACCTGAAAACTCTTACACACAATCATATGTCCTTTTCTGAAACCTTGTGCACAACCAGGTATTGTTTTAGAATAGAACATTCCTGACACTAGATAGCCTATAAATGTTGTGAAAAACTGGTAAGGGGTGCTCAGAATCTGGAGTGCTGATCTCCTCTGGACCGCACAGCATAAAAGAAAGTTTGGTTTCTCCCACTCTTCCAGTGCAACTTCTTGCCTGATTCCTGCAGTAGTATTACAATTAATGCATCCTAAGACATGTTTCTGTCTTTAGAACTTGCATCTTCTGAAATATGAAATAAACTAAACTTTAGGTCAATATCGTTATTCATTTGTTATATGAATTTCCTATTTACCTGAATCTATAAAATGACAAAACTGCTTGTACTGAGAGGGCAAGACCTGTGCCATTTTGCAATTCTGGGCCTTTGTCCCCAACCCAGTAGCCTCCGCCCAGTTCCTGAAACACACTTGAAGGCACACTGCTTTGGCGCCCGTGAGTCGTTTTGCAATCTGGGCCAACCAACCAGGAAATTCAGCACTGGGCCCACCTTAGCCAAACCTATCAGCCTAAAGGTCAACTGACCTCATACTGACAACACTCATCCTTACCCAATCCTGTAGTGACAAGACCACTGTCCCCCTGTGTGTGCTTTCCCTTACCCAATCATGTAACTCCAAGGCATGTACTCCCCTGCTTGCGATTGTACCCATAAAAATCCCTGCTCCCCTAGACTCGGGGCCGCACCTCCCTACCCGCTGCGATGGTGAAGGTGCTCACGGTCCCTGCTCAAGTTTGAAATAAAAGACCCTTTCTGTAATTGCATTGGGATCGGACTCCTGGTGGTCTCTGGTGGTCTCGTGAGTCTGGGCGTTACAGTACACTGGATCTTAAATCTCATCTTTTCATGATGCTTTGAAAATTTAACAGAATTTCCCCAAGAAACCTCCACAAATAGTAGGTACTAAAAGAACCTGGCAAGTGATTGCCTTGTCTGATAGCATAAAAAATATCACTTATAGTTTCTGTTCTCCTGTAAATATAACTAGCAATTTGATTGAGATTATGTATTCATAATAACCAAAATAACTGCCCAAAGGAGTTGATTCAATAAAACATATAACAAAAAGTAAAAACTTGTATAGAATGGATCACATTTTAAAGGAGAATTGATATCAATGCTGATAAAAGTGTTTACCCCAAGAAGCTGAGTTGTAGATGCATATACCATTTCACTTTGAAGAAGTATTAGAGAAAATTAATTAAAGAAACATACACAATGACTAAATAAATTGCATAAATAAGTGAATGACTGAATGAACAAATACCAGGAAAATCTTGCTGTCTTTAAACCAAGATGTTCTGCTGTATGATTTAATATCTTGGGAATGTCTTTTCTGCTTCTCTGCAGATTTATAAAGAATATATATCTTTTATTTATTTACTGAATTGTTTGGTTACTGTACCTTCACGTATAGATGCATCTTGGAAATACTTCTACCTATTCATGATAATGTATTAGGATTAATCCATTTGGAAAAGTTCTAGCAATCAGGGCAGTATGTTCTGAGAGGGTTGCAATATGGCAGAGCCAAAAGAGGAAATGATTTTTAACTGTTAGGATCTCTTTTCTCAAGTGTTTTTTTTTTCCTTCCCTTTTCACATAAAGGTATGGGATTGGATTATGAAATACAGTCATGGGCAAAGAGAAAGAAAGTAAAGACAATCTTTTTGGACAGTGTAAAACTTAACAAAAATCCATAATGCAAATAGGAAAACTTGAAAACATTTTACAGAACACAAAAAAAAATAGAACATAAGTTGAAATGGAAGCCTCATGTGAATCACAGGCTCTGCCTTCAGGGTGAGAACTTCATTTGTAATCTGAACTGATGCATCTTTTTGAAAGAATTCAAATGAAATTTCAATTGAGGACCCAAGGCTCAAAATATTTATTCTTCTGGAACTCCCTGCTCATCATTATTTAAACATTTATATTTATTTATTTTTTTTAGTAAGAGGAAATGAATTAGTTGCTTGACACAAATGCCTCTATGGAGAAAAGTGTACCAGGGTTAAAGGTTTTAATGGGATCTGATGTTGAACAATCTAAATCATCATCATCATATTCAATACCATCATTTCAATTGATTCACTATTTACCAGGTGACTGAAAATATTCTAAGATTCTTACAAGAGCCATCTCATCGAATTCTCCCAAAGCTGGATAAACTGATTTTAATGCTATTTTAAGATGAAAATCAAAGGCTCATGAAGGTTAATTAATTTTTATAAAGCCACAAAACTTTGCTCTTTGTTGTGGTGAGTGCTCATTGGATCCTACAATCTTAGAAATAAGAAGAGAGCAGAGCTACCAGGTGTTAGAGTAGCCAATTAAAACAGTAAAACAACTAACCAAAATATTACATAGTTAAGACTTTAGTCACTTTCCACAACAGTAAAAGCAAGAGGTTTATACCAAAGAAAGTAATAACTTAATGTGGTATTTTCCTTCAAGGAACAGCACAGTGGTTGGGGTCAAATGGTTTAACTTATGTGGCTCTAAAGCCCAGAACCAAAGGTCTTATGGTCTTTGAAGTCAGGTAGACGGTGAGTGGGGAAAAGCTAGGAATGGAAAATCACTTAGTATTGAGTTAGAATGGGGAAATTGTGCTTCCTATAAGAGATCCCTGTGGGAAGGCCTCAGTAGAGGAACCTGAAAAAGGCCTTTGCCCAAGGCTCTAGATAAAGATTTGGAATGGAGAATCTTGGGCTGGGAATGGAGATATCTGTAAGAGCATGGTGGGCCAGAGTCCCAAACTATAACTTCCCTTATAGAATGTAATGTCCACTGTCTGGTACGGGGGTAGGAGATGGGTGGGCAGCTTTCCTCTGTGGGGCTGCAAGATAAAGTCTTATAATTGCCTGAGTCATGGACTAAAAAATAAATACATTACATGAAAGTTTTTAGTCTAGGGCCAGATTTCTCAGTATGCAAACCTAGACTGCATACAGAATCAACTACACTTGCTTTCTTCATGGCCCTCTGTAATTCAGTATGACTTACTTGATAGAATTATGTTCCTTTAGTGTATTAGAAAGATATTAAATAACTAATCTAGATTTCTAAGCAAACTCATCAAATGACAGTAAATGGAATTATAATTCACAAAATTAAGAAAGTGGAAAGACAGAACAGAAATGGGCAAGAGATGTCAACACAGTACTGGAAGATGGGAAAATGATAGAGCTGGGGAAAAGAGGAAAAACCAATAGCAGAGGACACTATAGGATACAGTATAGATTCAGAAAATAGGAACTCTAGACCCCTGGATGGTGTGCCTGATTAAACATAAAGTAACTAAAACAGGGGATTGTAATAGGCTCACTCAAGAATATTTCACAATTACCCCTTCCCTGACAATGAAAGATGTGGACATATTCTACGGAGAACTCAAACCCAAAAGGTTGCAGTCTCTGGTCCATCAGGCACAGCAGAAACGGGATGAGATATGGGATAGGTCAAATGAAAATCTGCATGCTCAATGTTAAAAACCTCATCCACCTTACTCATACTGCTCTTGTGATTCTGATGGACAGGTAAAATTGCTCCAGGCAGGAGACTGGAAGCTGCTTCTTCAAAAAACTGACCTTTATAGGTAAAACAATCAATGTTCATTTCTTGCCTAAAATATCTCCTGGGAAACCTGAAAGTTGTGAAGAACTTTCCAGGAGCAAACAAATTTTAATCAGACTTTTAAATATGACTATAGAGAAAAAATCTGATTGATATTTTAAGAAATTGCTTAATATGAAAGATAGATAACAAATAAGAATCTAAGAGGGAAAGTTAAAATATCATAATCTCAGAGAGATAAAAGAAAACACTGCCTTTATTTAAGAAAGATGCTAGAAAACAACCAAAGACTAATACAGAACTTTTAGAAATGAACAGCATGATATATTAAATTAAAAAATAAAAGCATTATGAGAGGCTAGTGGTCAGATACCACAATACCTTTGAAATTCTAAGACAAATTGTTTTCAACTTAGATTTTTTATTTCAAGGTAAGAGGATTAGAATTCAACATTAAGAAAGAGAAAGAACATGAACTCAATAGATCCAATACACAAGAGTTGTAGCTGTGGTCCTTGGACAATGGTTGTTTAACAGGCCGAGGGAACGACTAACAAGTAAAGCAAACTAGACTGGGGCAGGAAAGAAGGCAGTGAGAAGATTGTCCTCAAAGGAGAGTAAGTTGGAATAAGTGGAGGAAAATCCTGAAGTGGTTTATGGGAATTTCTGAGGTGATAGAGAGCTTGGCCTCATTTGCCCCAGAGCCCCAGGAAAGGGAAGAGCTGGAGGATGCACCTAGGGAGTCTGAACACTGAGGACATCTGTGGAAGACAGTATGCTTGTTCTCTGATACCCCCTCTTCTTCCAGATGCATGGAGGATTATAATTATTTAACCCTTGAAGTTTTATATGTCCATGTTCCTTGTGTTGGGCAATGAAAAGTGGGTAGGAGAGCAGTGTCACTTCCAGTCTGAAGTATTTGATGGCAGTGTCTGACTTTCTTGTGTTGCTTAAGTTCTATGTAGAGCTGATCATCAATAAGGAGATAGAAGAGGAATAAATGTAAGTCATCTACCTTTCCTTTTTTCCATGTACTATTTCAAAAGTAGTTCTTCTTGGAAAGGATGCCAAGGAGGGGGAAACCATACTTTGGAGTCAGATATGGGAGAGGGAAAGGGAGCTTTTTTCATTTACATTATTGCACACTGGCAAAGCTCCTTCCACTAGGGGCTAATTCCTCCAGAGAAGTGATTCATATTCTCCTCATCTGATTTCATGCTCTGCAGTGAGGTATTTCACACAAATTTGAAAATGGAAAAGGCATCCACTACAGGCAGGTTACTACCAGAAATATATAAAAAAAGCAATTGAAGAAATATGAAAGGACAACATGATTTTTCTACCTAAAGAGAAGCCCTGACCATGTCTGCACAATGAAATCTTAGAACTGCTGTGAACCACTGACTTATGTTTGCCACGCTTCTTTCTGAATTGAACATATATTATTTGTACTCTGTTCTGGTTCTGCCAGTATATACTGCATTACTGGACACAGATAGCTCACTTTATAGTTTCTAATTATCTATACATGAGGAGTCACATCTAGTCTAGTTGTAAACACCATCTTGTATCACAGGCATATGACTGACTTTTGGGATATCTCCTTTGGTGAAGAGTTGAAAGTAAATCAAATATATAGTGACCCGAAAATTGAATTGTGGTTGACATTTTAATAAACTACAAATACTATTCACTACTGTCTGATTCTTATTTACTTCCAGGTTCATAAGGAATTCTAATTTTCCATCCACTTGAATTTAGGCATGGTTGGGTGACTAGATCTCACCAAGCAAGAAGCGATGGGTGTATTAGTCAGCTATGACCAAAAGACCTGACAAGAACAATTTTGGAGGGGAAAAATTTACTTGGGGCTCATAGTTTCTTCTCAAAGGAATTTTTATTTTGACTCTCTTGAGCCAAAGATGGGTGTGGCCTTGCCAATTCTTGAGATGCCTTCAAGCTACCTATCTTATTATTCATGGACAAAGTCTTTAGCATTTCTTTAGTGGCACAAATGTCTTTAATGACAACAGCTTCCTTTGTCCCAGTTCTAAAGTTTTTCAAATCTTTCTGTTCTGCTTTCTGTTCCTGAATATCACAATTAACTTGGTTAAAAGCTGCCAGTAATACTCATGCCACTGCCTGAATATTTTACTGCCTAGAAATATCTTCCACCAGATTAAGAAGTCCATCACTTTTAAAATCAGGCTCACAGAAAGTCTCAGGACACAAGCACCATATAGATGACTTATTAGTCAGAATGTAACATAAATAACCTCTAGTCTAATTTCCAATACAACCCTCCTTCTCCTCTGAGATCTGATGAGCCCACTCTTCACTCTTCACAGTTGTATCAGTGTTCTGGTCTTCCGAGTTCCCACCAGAATCAGCTATTAAGCTCTACTTTCAAGAATCTAAAGCTTTTCCAGCTTACATCACTACACTTTCTAAAATTTCTCCCACAAATTCCAAAAGGCTCCAAAATTTTATGAACCATATGATCAAGTTAGTCACAGCCATGACCCCACTTTTGGGTACAAATTTTTCTTTCAGTCAACTTTTTGACTACTGTGACCAAAAGACCCAAAAAGAACAGTTTTAAAGGAGGCAAAGTTTATTTGGGGCTCATGGTTTCAGAGGTCTTAGTCGATAGATGGCTGACCCCATTCCTCAGGGCTTGAGATGAGGCTGAACAGCAGAGTGGAAGAATGTAGCAGAAGAAAGCAACTCAAAGACATCACACCAGGAAGCAGAGAGAGTGAGCTCTGCTAAACAAAGACAAAATATATATCCTAAAGGTGCCCCCAGGTACCCATCTCCTCCAGCCACACCCTACCTGCTTACAGTTACCTTCAAGTTAATCCCTATCAGAGGATTAATGCTCTGGTTAGATTAAGGCTCACATAATCCAATCATTTTACTTCTAAAACCTTTTGCTTTGTCTCACACAGGAGCTTTTGGGTGATACCTCATGTCTAATCCAGACCAGTGGATATAGTTTTTAATGAAGAGCATTCGTTATCCAGAGCTCTTCCTTCTCTATCATGGTGATTGTAACCAAGGAAGTGTATGGTTATAAAGTGATTCACAGTTTGAGCATCTGTTGACTGGACTGTATCTAGAAAGACAACAGTGAGAACAGTTTTGTGGTCTACCTCACTGAAGATGCAGTGTGAGAAATAAATGCACCTTTGTTATGCTCAGCCACTGAGTGTTCGGGATTGTTAATTTAGGCTTCTCTAAATGATTGTAGTTGTCACTTAGTCTCTTTTGACATGAGCTATAAAATATTCTATTCTTCCAATATTACCCAAGTTAGACTTTTTTGATTACTTCAGTGGGAACTGTAACATAATTTAATTTGAGTTAGAAAAAAATAAAACACAAAAGAAAAATGGTGACGTTTATTGTCCTCATTTATAACTGACAAAATTTTTACTTATAAATATCTTCTATGATAAGAAAAAGCATGTGATAGGGCATTGCTTTTTGCTTGGGCATGTTTATTTATCTAATTTATAATTGTGTTGAGCACAGTATTTGTAATCCTGTGTAATAAAACAAATGCTTAAAAGTAATTTTAAGGGGTGAAATGGGGACACTCTTACTCTTTCCACTGACTTGCTTACAAAAAGATGTGTTCTTTCCCCAGATTTTCAGACTATTTTTTCCACACTAATAGCTCGGAAACATAACTTCTGGGAGTAATTTACTTAAACCATAAATCCTCACTACTGCTTTCCACTTGGCTACCTGGCATCTAAGATAACTGTGGCACATTTCTGTAGAACACAATCTGTTACATGGAAAGGGTAAATGGGGTATCCTTATTGCTCTAATCCTGAGCACTTGCAGATCTTTCATCTTTTCATGCTACCCCAACTCTACTATGCACCCTATCCATGAATCTGGGATGCCTCCCATATGGTTAATCAAGCAGGATTTTTAAATGTTATGTATGGGGCTTTGGTTCTTCGACCCAGACCAAGCCACAGCTTCTAATCATTTTAGTACTCCCTTTAAATTCCTGTGTGTATTCAGTGGGAGCAAAGTACAACAAATGATTAGAAACTTTTATGGATTTAAACCATTCATAAACATTTTACCATGAAGCAAAGCAATATGGATGTAGTCTTTCCTTACTAACTTTAAAACAACTTGTTTATATTGATTTTCCTCCACAAATGAGCCCATTGTTTTAGTTTAAACTTGACTTCATAGAGAAACACAAATAGTTTATTAGTACCAGCCCAATGTATTTCATAGAGGTAAATTGTGTTCTTGATTTCTTTCATTGTGGGGTGTATAAAAACAGAACTTGCCAGTATGCCTCCTAATCTCTTAAAATTCCTTATTCACAAAAGTCACATTCTATATTTTGTTTTCAGAAGTGAAAGGAAAAGATATTGAGAAAAAGAGGAAGAGCAAAAGTATTTTCAAAATGGGTTGTTCCCATTGAGATGTAAGGAAATGGAATTAAGATAAAGATCTTGGAGTTTTTGAATCTCCATTCTCTGCATTGAATAGATCAATTCCTCAAGAAGTTGGTCTGTGCTTTCAACATAAGATCATGTAAAAGTGAATCTTTCTTTTCATGATGAAATTTAAAATAGAAACATGTGTCATACAAATAGGCCCAGAAGGGCCATTTCTGGGTGTTAGATTTCAGAGTTAAGTGAAGTACTAAGATAACCTATTAAGGTGACAAAAATCATAAATGGATGTGCTTATAGTGCTCACTGATTGATTTCATATAGGAAATCAAAGAACTGTGAAGGTAGGTGTTCTTGAGTCAACTTATTCTGCACAATCTCTTCCTGTAATCATACCTACTAGAGATGAAAACTCCTATATAAAAGTATAAGATTTTTTGAAAGGATGGGTTAGTTATACCATAACTAAAATTAAAGGCAACATCTATATTGTCAAAAGGGATAGTCTCAAAATTATGGTTTCTATAGTCAAAAATATATTGCTTAACACATTTAATCTTCTAAACAGTATGGAAATTGGCACTGCCATTTTGCATCTGATTTTTCCCTTGTCTCCCAGGATTATAGAACCATTAATTCACCTTCAGAATGGTGTACTTCTACTGACTTGGTTATGATTCAGGGCAACTATTATACTTCTTTAAAACACTTTTTAAATTATGTTTTTGATTTCATAAATGCATTGCCAATATTACTTATCTTATTAGTGGATATGAGGAGTTGTCTCTTTGTATTTTATCATTACTGATAATGATTTCTTTGCTATTTGGAAGAAGTTACCTCTCAACTCCTGATAGCTTTTTACAAGTGAAGATGTTGATGCATTTAATACTCTTGATTTCTCTTATTTTGGTCAACTGTCCTCTGTCAAGAGAGTGATTTATCACTTTGGTAAATCTTGGACAAATACATTGCGTATGCTGAGATTTGGGGAATAAACTGCTATAATTTAGATTATATAAGATTATATATAAGATATAAGATTATATAAGATTATATTTAGATTATATAAGTAATGAAATGATTTTTGTTTCTTATGTGCATTACTATTCTTTTCCCCCAACTTTTTCAGAACTTGAGAACAAAAGAAAAGTAATATTTATTGATCTGCTCTCAAAACCCTAACATTTGTGCTATGAGCCTGGGATATAGTGCCTTAATTTGATGGTATAAAAAAAAATTAATTGAGTTTATGATTAAATTTCCTATGAATTCAAGCCACCATCTTGGGAAACACTTTATTTCCCTGGGAATCAATTTATTTTGTAACATGAAGTAGATTAGGGCCTATGGTTTCTAAGAGGCATTTAGCCTATGAATAATTAGTGGATATTCATGGTAAGATCAATTCAAGTAACTGAGGTAGAGATATGCATCAATAGCCTTAGGTCATGTATTTTTTCAGTCTGAGGTAAATAGCTATCTTATGTCTTTGCTCATAGATTTATTATTTGAAATTGATTTAGTCTATTTCTTACCTACTGTAAAAGCCATTTAGACTTTGTGTGTTCTTCATATGTTGAGACTTTATACCTTATACACATCAGCTCTCCATTGCATGATGTTTTTCATCTCAATATTTCCTCCACCCTGTTCTCATAGTCACATTCTTTTAGAATTCTGGCTCTTATTTTTGCCTTGGAAAGTTTTTTTTTCTCACTCTTGATCTTATTTATGCTTCTTATCTTCCCTTAAATGTCACTTTCATTAAAAAAGTCTCTGAAAACCCAGACACGGGTCCCTTGTACATGATTCCCTATGCCATAACCAAAAAAAAGTATGCAGTTTCTAAAATCAGATCATTATCTCCCAATCTCATAGCATACTGCTGCATATATCTCAGTCTAACATTTTCCACATAAAGAACCACAGACTTTACTAATTGTAACTTTCTATTCTGTTATTCCCCCCTCCATGTCTTCATTACCCAGTTTATCTAGCTTGTGTCCACTGTAATTGCCACCTCATTGTGATTTTCCTCAATTGTATTGGAAAGAAAAATCCTGGAAAATTCCAACCCTGATTAAACCATAGAAATTGTTCTTACTTTAATTTTTTTTTTTGCCAAAAATTGAAAGTGGTAACCCACTATTGATGGGTTATATTTTAGTTCTCTAGGTTGTTTGTTGCTCTATAATCTGAAACTATTCAGTTATATTCTCTCTCACTCTTCCAATCACTTAAACCTCTTACTTTTGCCTTCTATACTCCACTGATTGAAAAGATTTCATCTTCACATTACTAAATATCCCACCTGGGGCTGAGGATGTAGCTGTTAGTAAGTAGAGTGCTTGCCTTGCATGCACACGGCCCTGAGTTCAATTCTCAACACCACCAAAAAAAAAGAAAGATCAAATATCCCACCTGATCTCCTTTCCCACACTCTCTATCTAGTTCCTTCATATTCAAGTAAATAAGCTGGATCAGTTTTTGGAGTCTCTGGAGTCCATTCCTTCTGACTTTATCCAAGGATGTTGTGTTTTTTTCTCACCAATTATTCTTTACTTTTCTGCATCTTTAATACATGCTTTTGTATTCATCAGCCTGTAGGCACGTCTCAAGACACAATTAATAAAATCATACCAAGACTCCTTGGATGGGCATTTCCCTCTACCTATGACCCATTCCTTTGGTTTCCAGCATAGTAAAAACTGTGAAATTTGCCTATGAATGTTACTTCTTCTTCTTACCCATGATAGGGGATATTAAATCAATCCAAATCCTTCCAAGTTTCATTCTTGAACATGTATTTAAATTGCTAATGAGTTTTTACTTCCTGTACTTCTATTTTATTTCAAGCTATCATCAAGTCTCACCTCAGAGATAAAGTATGAAAAATTTTCCTACATGCCTATTTGTGATTTTGTGGTTAACTACTAGATATCCAGAATAACCTGATTTTAAACCAAAGATGATAATGTCACTTATTTAATTTATTGTAAAGTCTTCAGATTATACTAAGAACCAAAACTAATTTTACATGTAATTATTAAAAGTTATGCAATTAATACACTCATGATTTACCTACCATTTCTGTCTCATGTCATCCTGTTTACTCCTTCACTTTCTATACTACATCCTGGCCTTTGCATTTCTCAAACATCCCCAAATCTTTTAGAATCCTGGCTCTTATTTTTGCCTTGGAAAGTTTTTTTTTCTCACTCTTGATCTTATTTATGCTTCTTATCTTCCCTTAAATGTCACTTTCATTAAAAAAGTCTCTGAAAACCCAGACATGGGTCCCTTGTACAGTACCCTATATTTTCCTTTAATATGACATATAGGAATTATAACTTTATATTTTCAGACCAATTATGTTATTTCTAACTTATTTTCTAGATGAAGAAACTGGTATGGTTTAGGTATTAGGTACCCCTTAAATAGTCATATATAAGACAATGAAAGAAAGTTTAGAGGTGAAATTATTTTTTTATAAAAAGTTTAACCTAAACAGTTCATTAATCCCCTGATCATGGATTGATTTGGGGGTAACTTCAAGCAGGTAAGGTGTGACTGGATGAGGTGAATCCCTGGAGCAGTGGCTTTGGGGTATATATTGTGTCCTTGTTGAGTAGAATTCTCTCTCTGCTTCACTGGTATGATGTCCTGAGCCACTTTCCCCTGGTGTACTCTTCCACCATGATGTTCTGCTCACCTCAGGCCCTGAGGAATGGAGTTGACCATTTTATAAACTGAGACCTTTGAAATCATGAGCCCTCAAATAAAGTTTCCTCCTTTAATTGTTCTTAGGTCTTTTAGTCACAACAGCAAAAAAAGATGACTAAAACAGAAACTAAGATCCAACACAGCTCAGACTTATTTAAGATTATATGATGTCTAACAGAAGTGGAAGAAGTTGAAATTGTATAGTTCTGGCAGCAAAGGTAACCTCAATGGCTGGTAGAATCCTCAAACATATTTCTTTGAACTATCTCCTATTAGGGTCTCTACGAGCTAGCCTCTACAATAACTGTGCATATTTTTGCTCTCTAAGCATTGTGGGTCCTTCTGCAATTTGTTTGGTTCCCAATCTTTTATACTCTGGAGAAATCAGGCATTTCTAGATCTATCTCCAGATACTTGACTTGTTCATTTTCCACTGATTTCCCCACAGATTTTATGCACTTAATAAATGTTAGTTTACCTCTCTTATCCAAATATTCATTTGTTTTAGTAAGGATAATCGCTTTCATTCAGACATCAAAGGCTCCAGAATGCAAGAATAACATAAGAGAGCTTTTCTGGATCTCTATGGTCAGTCTATTTCTTTGTTTGCCCTATTCAATGTCCCAAGAGTGCAAGAGTTAAAATCACAATAGACCATAGTCAAAAACTGCAAAGATAATAATAAAATAATAAAACTCAGCAGAAATACCTTGTTGTCCTCCTGCTTCTGCTGTAGAAAATATTACAACTGTGACTGCATATACATTTAAGTGCCCTTATAAATACATCACATGTAAATGTTTTTCTGGAAGGCTGGGAGGGCTGAATCAATGTATAGCCATTTTTCCTCCTGTCAAAAGCAATAGAATTTTTATTGGTACAATTTTCATTACTCAGCACTGACTATGGTATCTTTGATCAAACCAATTAGAAATACTTACACTTTATACCATGAGATATATCAAATTTATTATTAAAATTATGTATGTGCTCACATAGAAAATAAATAGGGGTATTAAATATAAAAATATGACATTTATGCCAGTAGTTGGAGTGAGGAAGCATTCTAATTAGTGCATATTCTTAAAATATAGATTTTTCTGTGGATTGTACTATTCAGCTAAAGTACAATTGATAAAACTTGAATGCATAAAGAAGGACAAAGATATTTTTCTGATCATCAAGTCAATCTGCATTTATTGGTCAACTGTTAGGTGTCTTTGTTAGAAGCTATTATGAGAAAAATATGTTTCAAGGATTGAGGAGATTTTTTACTATATTTGGCAAGCAAGGATTATCCTAATTAGCTGCTATGCAAAATAGAATTTCATAACATTTTCAAATGTTTATTAATGAAAAGAACCGATAACCTCATTCAAAGATATGATGGAAACTTGTGGTTGGGAGACATGTCCATGGGGGAGAGAGTAAAGTGGTTTTGAAAATACGAATTGGAGAAAGGAAATAGCACTGGGCAGTGTATGCAAGGGAGAGAAGGGGATAAGCAGAGAAGCTTTACATTCTGCACCTCAGGATTTAAATCACCAAAGATGGGAGGACCTAGATGCTAGTGATAAACATGCAGGTTGTTTTGTGAATATTTCTGATACAATGCTAAGGACTGAATGAGATGGAAAAGAAAAAAGAAAAAAACAAAACAAAACTACAAGTGCTAGGTGATGCCATTGTGGTTTCTCTTGCTATTATTGTTTTGATTTTAAGCATTCTTATTTAGAAGTGACTTCAGAATTCCTGACAGTCTTGGCAATTCTGGGAAGTATTTATTTGACTTTCATGAACTTACTAGTTATTCCCCAAATACATATGTGGTCATATTATTGTGATAACCTACTGTTCTGACAAGGCTTTGGTCCTTTGAATCCTCACTGTCTTTGACAATTCCTCGGAGCTCACCTTTGTGGCATTTCATCTAATGCTCTGTCATGATTGAAATCTCCAACTTCAAATCCTGGCAAAGCTCCACGTACCAGTAATATCCAATCTTGATACTTTTCACCTACTGAAACCTTTGGTAAAATTATATTTAACTAAGATTAAGGCTTGTTCTTCAGAGGAAAGTCAAAAGAAAACAATCATACAATGTAGAGCCCTCCTTGCTTCACTTGATGGACTTTCAAACATGGGATGGTTGCTGTAAATCCACTTGAAGCTGAGAGAAATTTCCTTCTACTCAAAGAAATTTTCTTGTACCTACTTTATAATAACTGAAATTTGTCTTTACCAGTTTTAAGCTTCTCAGTTACTTTTACTATATTTTTTCACACTGATTGCCAAACCCAAGTATACTTGCAGTTGTTTGAAATGTAAAGTTTCATCATATGACAGCTCTTTGGGAAGCCTGGTATTTTTGTTTGTTCTTTGTTTTGTTTTGTTTTCTCTATCCTTGGCCCCTATTCCCAATTCTTTGCACACAGTGATTGACTCAAGCAATATTTCTGTTTTGAGAGAAAATAATCTGCATTGGCAAGAATCAGCAGAGGTGAAGAGGATTGTTGTTTGAATTACTGGCATCTAAGCAACTAAGCACAGTCACAAAGCAAAAGGTACAGCTATACCTTTAAATTGGTAGGAAGCAAATAGATGGGAAGCAACAGTATAATTCCTCTGGTAACTCTCTCCACCTCATGTCCTCTCATATCATTTCCATATGGATGTGCAATCATCACATCAGCATGATTTTGAAAATTATATGATCAGAAAAGAAAACACTTAGTATCACCTCCCATTTCTAATTTTAAGCAATCATTAATCTACTTTCTATCTCTATTTGCTATTTTAAAAATTTATTTGGGTGAAAGTCACATAACAAAATTAACCATTTTAAAATGAAAATGCCAATGGCATTGAGTTCATTCAGAAAGTTTCTCAACTATCATCTCTTTGTTAAGAACTATCACTGATCCTTCATGAACAGGCATTATAGAAAGAAACTCAGATAAATAATCTAGTTTAATTTTCACAAAAGTATTTTTAAATACATGTTATTACACCCTGATATGAATAACAGCTTTTTGTTTTAAAGAGAGTAAGTGACCTGCTCAAAAGTAGTAGAGCCAACATCCCATATAAAATATATCTGGTTTTCAGTTCTGTGCTCTGAATAGCTATGATGTTCTCCTGAATCTAAATCTCCTTTCTATGGACATTTCTGTCATAGATTGTGAGATATCAGAAGGAGCTGGGTGACCACCTGGGCAGAAAAACACATAAATTTATATGCGGCTATTCATAGTAGCATACATATTTCCTCCTAAATCATATCACTGCTGACCTTGACCTTGAGGAGTACAGTTAGCCTGATCTTGTGTTTCCTTCCTGTGTGTAACAGCAGTGGGTGATACTGGAAGATTAATAATTTTCTTTTGCTGGTAACTCCTAGCCCTTACCTGTCTCCTTACCTACACTCCTGAAGAAACAAACAAACAAAAAAACAAACAAACAAAACAGCAATAAGAAAACAGCATCCCCAGTGATCTATCCACATATTGTATTCCTAAGAAGAGTTTGTGTGGTGTTTTATCATGAATTCATGCATCTGCTCTCGTTTTATGAACTGGTCTGCTCAAAAAGGACTGATTTTTAAAAAATCTTTAAGCAAGATCATATTAAGTAATTCACTTACAACATTTTTCTAATCTTGACATCCCTGAACCTATAACTTGCCTGAAATTCTAAAATGTTCTCCCTTGTCTGAACACCCTCAGTCTACTCAGGACGGGGAGAAATGGAAACACATTTTATATTGCACAACACTTAGCATATTATATAATACATACATGCATAACTTAAATCCCCAGGTAGTAAAAGTCAAAATATGTATAGCAAATTGACACAATTACAAGACAGATAAATATATGACCCTTGTAAACTATTTGAACATATATATCTATACACACACATATGCATATTCATATATATATATATTCATATATATATAGGAATTGGTGTATTAGATCAAAACAATTACAAAGATTATAGAAAATATGAAATATTTTGCGAGATCACTTTCACATGCTAGGCAAGCACTTTAATACTGAGCTATATCTTTTATGTTCATATGAATTAAACATCAATTTGTAAGCCTGTAGTAATCTGTCTATCTATCTATCTATCTATCTATCTATCTATCTTTCTAATCTATCTATCTATATTATACCATTAATAAATAGAAAAGCATGAATTTTAAAACAAACCTTAGAGAAAACAGTGATTATTTGGATATCACTCAATCATCTCAATCAAGACATCAGAAATGAGAAGATAATGAAGTAATACCTTCCGTTCTGAAGAAAACAATCTGCTGCATTAATAAATAGATAAATCAAACGAACTACAAACCAAAGCATCCAGAGTGTGTGTGTGTGTGTGTGTATGGTGGGGAATTGGGTAAAGTCACTTTCAAACTAGAATACAGGATGAAAATAACCTGTAAAAGATGTGAAGTTTTTCGAAGCTTAAAGCACTCTAAATTCCTTTTATGCCTTGTGAGGAAGCTTGAACTAATAAGAATTTGAGAGTAAAATATATTGCATTTAAATGAAATTCAAACTATTAATAGAATAGCAATTCAAAAAGTAGGAGAAAGATAACAGCTAAATTAAAAAGAAACAAATAAACATTTAAAGTTATTCAAAAGGAAATCTAAAAGTGAAAAAATTTAGAAATGACAAATATAAATCATAAAATAATCACAAAAGTCAACTCAAATATGTCTGCATTTAATAGTTAATTGGTTAATTTTTGATGAGAATCATAAATCTGTCTGGTTACAGTATTGCTTTTAGGTAGAAGTCACATTGGGTTATTCTGGCTGAATTCTATTATATAGCATAACATTTTGATTTGTCTACTACTGGTAGTGTTAATCTTAAACACTGTGTAAGATAGTGTCCACCAGGTTTCTGCGCTGTGGTTTCCTTCCCTCTTTTAATCAGTAAACATTTTGTGAGGCTTTTCCTTGAGACTATGCAAATATACTTTTCCTCATAGATTTCCATTCACTTATAATAGTGTTCACTCATCTGAATTAATTACTACTATTATGGCTGTTCACTGGAGATTTCTTAATCCAATCATTTCTTCTCTTTCATTTATTAGCATTCCTCTGTAAAAAAATACTTCTCATCTCCTTAATGACTTATTCATTTTAGAATGGACTTTCGAATTACTTATTTATTAAATAGGTCATATTTCATTACTCAGTTTTTATTTCGATGATGAAATAATTTCAGATTTGGCCATTAGGAGCTCTGTTAACATGGATCCTCGATCCTCATATGACATGGTTCCATTATTCTGAAAACAACTCCTTTTATCTAGGCTAATCTTGTCCTTTCTTTTTTACAAAATGTATTCAGCCATTTCTCCGAGGAGTCCTCTCTAGTGGTGGAAATGTTATTTAAAAGCCAAGATCTTGGAATGAGGCTTACATACATAAAATTGTATGTACTTGCTCTTAGATCCTTGTACTTGATAGAACTAAGTAATATATGCATGAGTTTGTGTTCATGTATTCTCATGTATATGTACATATTAAAAATCAAAAGATCAGCAAATCCAATTGAACATATTAGTGCTGACTCTAATTTTCAAGAATTCTGTATTTATAGGTCTTCCCTTTCATAGTTAGAAAACTGATTCTTATTCTTACCATATTTGCTAACTTGATCAAGTCTTCTGGTATATAATTACTCTCTTGTTGCTACTTCTCTTGAGGATATCTTAACATAACTTGGACTTTGCTAGATCACTCTGAAGGACTTTCTTTGTTGCCTCACCACCAGTGATGCATATATACGCCCTTCCCTCTTTGCCTGGGCCAACCCTTAGATCATGAAGTTACCCCACACCTGGCCACTGTCTTTGCTACCCTGCCATGATGAAACTCTAGCTCCATTGTTCCACATAATGTCTTCAAGTCCAAATTGAAGGACAGAAGAAAACAATGAAAGAGGGAAGAAAGGAAGGACTTTGAAAATAAAATCTTCAACAATGAAAAGAAAAATTAAAAAATAATATTACATATAACAGGGTTATTACAAATATGAGCAAACTGAATTTTGAATAGAATGATAAAAATTTATCTAATCAAGTTGGATTCAGTTTAGGAAAACAGAGATATTTTCCCTTTCTGAACTGTTAATATAATTCAGTATGTTACCAGATTAATGGCAAAAGAAAAATAATAATTTCAGTAGGTAAAGTAAAATCATTTGTTAAAATTCAATACCACTTTTGGTTAAATTCAGATTTTTTTAAATTTGATATTGGGGCTTTAACCCAAGTGTGCTTTACCACTGAGCCACATCCCCAGGCCTTTGCATTTTTTTATTTTGAGATAGGGTTTTACTAAGTTGCTTAGGGTCTCCCTAAATTGCTGAGACTGATTTCAAACTTGAGATCCTCCTGCCTCAGGCTCCTGAGTCACTGGGATTACAGGCATGCACAACCATACTGGTTAGAAAACTTTTTTAATAGAAAGAACCTGAAGTAGCAGAGAAACCAATATCTGACAATTAATATCATATTTAATCATGGAGTTAAAAGGAATACGGTATTACCTATGTTGAAGAAGGAGTTAAGTCTTCTGTTTATTTAGTTTGCTCATGATGGGGAATATCTGAACAAGCTTTTAAAAAGTTGGTAGGTAGATAACAAAAAAAAAGAGAGATACCTGATGGAGTACTACTTTATTTAAAGTGTTGGACCAAAAATCTAGAAGTGGATGACATCACCAAAAAGGGTAGACTAGGGAAATCTAGTTCTTCATCCCTTTACAAAAGTGACTAAAAATCTCACAAAAATAGTCAAAAATCAACTCTTCCAGGACACTGGAATCTGGAGCTTATAATAACCACTCAAGAGCTTAATAAAGAATGAAGTGGCTGCATCCAGGAAGAGAGCTCTGTGGTATTTTAAGTGCTTTGTTTGTCCGTCCTCATTCTCCAGATCATCAGTGGCCATGATATAGCAGCTCATATTTTGGGAGCAGGTTATCAATGCCAGATATGGCAAAAAAGGCCCTTGTTCTCAAGTAGTTGTATTTTCAGTCTTCCTGGTGGCTTCCTGAAAGGCCAACAAAAGGGCTTGCTTTGGTTTAGCATGACTTAGAGCATTTTGGAGACTGAATTTATTGGATGAAATTTGCTAAAACCTTCTAAAATATAGTATCAATGTCAGACTTAGGAAACAAATTTGGAATCCTGGCAGGGGGAAGAAGATACAAGAAGCAGTTGGAATAAGAGACATGCTTTATTTGTAGTGGCAAAAGTCTTGAGTCAGCCCTCAATTCCAGCTTCATCTCCCACTTAGTTCCATTTTGTGCATCCCCCAGCCATTTGCATAAGCCCTTTTTATATGCAGGCCAAAAAAAGAAGGTCTTTGTTGGTTATGTAACCTGCCTACAGGTTACATAAGTGGGTGCATGTTTACAAGCAAATGTTTATGACCTTGAGTACATATGCTGAATGTTTCTGACCTTGACTACACAGTGACCATAACATAGCCAATTAATGGCCTTAGCTACATGCTAAAAACATGCTATAGCCCACTGGAAGTCGCAATGAGGGAGCCTAACTATAGGTGCTTTGGGCCTTCCCAATTGGCCATAATAGCCACTGGCAGAAGAAAACAGCCTAGATGAGAAATAGATGGCCTGGGAAATCAAGAGAGGAAGGGATTAGTAAAGAAAATAAGGAATGAAGGAATAAAGGTTTTTTTTTTTTTTTAAACTGAAGATCAAACGGTCTCTCTGATGTATGGATGCTAACATACAAGGGGTGGGAATAATATATTAATTGGATTAGACAGAGGAGAATGAAGGGAAGGGAGGGAGGATGGAACAGGAAAGACAATAGAATGAATCAGATATAATTTTCCTATGTTCATATGTGAATAAACAACCTGTGTAACTACACATTATGTACAACCACAAGAATGGGATCCTAATTAGAATAATGTATACTTCACGTATGTATAATATGTTAAAATACACTCTACTATTATGTAGATCAAAAAAGAACAAATGCCATGTCATTTTTGTTACTATAGCCCTGTGGTATAGTTTAAGTATAGTTACATATTGCAATGCTTCCTGCTATACTCTTCTTGCTAAGGGTTGCTATGACTATTCTGGGTCTCTTATTTCCAAGTAATTTTCATGATTGCTTTTTATTTCTATGAAGAATGTCATTTGGGATTTTAATAGGAATTGCATTAAATCTATATAACATTTTTGGTAGTGTGGCCCATTTTGACCTTATTAATTCTGACTATCCAAGAGCATAGGAGATCTTTTCATCTTCTAAGGGCTTCTTCAATTTCTCTCTTTAGTTAGCTGTAGTTTTCATTGTTGAGATCTTTCACCTCTTCTGTTAGATTGATTCCCAAGCATTTTATTTCATCTTATTTTTTGAGGCTATTATGAATGGGGTAGTTTTTCTAACTTTTCTTGCAGAGGATTCATCACATATGTATAGAAATACATTTGATTTATGGGTATTGGCTTTATATCCTACTTTGCTGAATTCATTTAGTAGCTCTAGAAGTTTTCTGGTGGAATATCTTAGACCTTCTAAACATAGAATCATGTCATTGGCAAATAGTGATAGTTTGATTCTTCTTTTCCTATTTGTATCCCTTTAATTTTTTCCATCTGTCTTGCTCAAGCTAGATTTTCAAGGTCTATGTTGAATAGAAGTGGTGAGAGAGGGCATCCCTGTCTTGTTCCAATTTTTAGAGGGAATGCTTCCAATTTTTCTCCATTTAGAATGACTTTGGCCTTGGGCTTGGCATGGATAGCTCTTACAATGTTGAGGTATGTTCCTGCTCTCCCTAGTTTTTCTAGTGTTTTAAACATGAAGAGGTGCTATATTTTGGCAAATGCTTTTTCTGCATCTATTGAGATAATCATGATTATTATCTTTAAGTCTGTTGATGTGATGTATTACATTTATTGATTTAGGTATGTTGAACCAAACTTGCATTTCAGGGATGAACCCTACTTGATCTTAGTACACAAAAATAGGATTCCCATGGCCCAGCACTGCTGCCCATCTAGAGAGCCAGGCCTCACCATCAGCAAGCCATCCTCCCTCTTGCTTTATCCAGCTTTGTTCTTTAAAGGAGCTGGAGCAGGATGCTCACACCTAATACACTGAGCCTGTGCTGGCTGCAGCTGAGATTCCAGCCTCTGCCTAGGTCAGAGACAGCACTGTAAAAGTACATCTAGGAGATGTCATCACACACAATCTGAACTCAGGATCACAAAGATAAAGACAGAAAATGCTTCTCCTTTTGTAAACTTCCCTGAAAGGATTAAGTGATACTTTGCTGTGTTCCTGTAATATTTTTACCTGGATTTCTTCTTCTTTAAATTCTGAGCTGCTACTCTTTTATTAACAATGCAATGACCCCATTGCAGTAGAAAAATATCCCCCAACAAGTTCAAATTAGATCAAAACATAAACCAGGACGTGTGACTATCTAAAATCATAAAGAAAAGCAACAGGGAGAGTCACCCTAAACTGCTACCTGAAAGCTCAGCTCAGACCTCACCTGTGTCAAGGGAGCGGGAAAGTGGGGAGCTCTACATGCACCACTGAACTAGAGAATACTGCTGGAGGTCTCCAGGACCACTGACTTCAATAGCCTTTCCCTACTTCCCACACAGCTGCTCATACAGTTGGGCACATAGTTATCCCATTTAGCCTGGTAACATGTGCCAGCCACCGGGGAGCCAAGCTTGTACTTCTTACCAAAGGCTGACACTTTGAATTTGCCACAGTTGTCTCCAGATCGGATGCTGAGAATGGGTTCATCACACTTTAGTGGCTTGTCCTATTTGTAGACCAGCCAGATGTAGTGGTGGAGGCCTGTCCACTGGGAGGCTCAGAGCCCACATAATCGGAGAGGACCATATCACTGCTGATGTCGTCGCCCTTCATGTTGATCATGAGAAAATGGTGCCATTCCCTGTATTTGGGAGACTGACTGCTGGGAGCAACTGGGTCTGTGAGGACCAAGGTGTAGAGTTTATCTGGATCAAGTCCATCCCATGTAATGCTGCTGGGTCTGTTCTTAACCTGGGTGGGCTTCAGCACTTTGCCCAGCTTGTCCACCTCCGCCCTGGTGTAGATGACCCACAGTGGGGGCTGGGGCTGCTCCTCTACCTCCTGCAGACTCAGTGACCCCTTCCACTTGCTGAGATCTGCCCACATGGCAAAGCAGAACGGGTGGTTCGGCTGAGAGTGTGGAGGGAGGCCACGAGCAGACACATACTTGAAGTGGTCCACAAACTATAGTGAATTTTTTTAACCTGGCAATTCAAACATGTATGATATATTTGAGTCTGATTTTTATCTTCAGACTACATTTAGCGTGTCTTCTGGCCTGTCTTGTAATTTTTTGTTGAAAGCCATACATGTTTTATTGGATGATAAAAAATGAGGTAAATAGGCCACTGATAGGAGTATTTATTTTATCTGATGAGGACTTGTCTGGTGTTTAATGCTTGCTTGCAGCTAAATGTACCAGGCTTTAAGTTTTCATCCTGTACTTTTTTTTTACTCACTGAGTTTTCTTAAACACTACTTCAGGAAGAAAGAATCTGTGTATTACAACTCTTTCAGCTGTAATTGATTGTTATTACACCAGATCCTTGCTGTTGTTTAGGTCAGATATGGGATAAAGGAGTTTTTTCTAATTTTATCCAATCTTTGAGTCTATGTCTGAGGACTACAACTTTCACAAGTGTTTCATCAACATGTGTCACCCCCACTGGCACCCTTACTCCCTTCTCTGACTGCAGCATTCCCAATATTTTTCTTTGAAACTTTGTCCTTAATTGACTTTGTTTTTAATTCACAACCTAATCCTATCAGAGACATGAGGTCTTTCTGGAAACTTTAGTGGAAAACTGGTGGGGTATCTGGAAAGAAAACTGTGAAACTCTCAGGACTTCCCTAAGTCTACAGGACCCCAAGGTTTCCTTAGTCTCAAATTAGCCCATATTCTGTCTCCAGCCATTCTTTAAGACTAGATATACCACTTGACAGCTCTTGTTGGACCCAAGAAATGTAATTTGATTTTCAGACATTTTTGTTACTGTAAGGATAAGATTGATGACTTTTGATTACTAATATATCAGAGATTTAACATGAAGTCAATTTCTTAATTTTAAAACAATGTTTAAAAACTTGTTTGATTTATTCATTCTTCCTATTTCTGTATTCTTTTTTCCATCTCTGATTTGTTTCTATTTTATCATTCATTTTATTTGGGAAATAGTTTTGTTGAACACAGAAAACCAATGTGATTAATTCTATTTTATATTTTTAATCTTATTCCTACATCTTCTGTATACTGTTTTTAATTTCTTAAAAATGGAATAATTTATATAATGTTTATATACTGAGTAGTTTTATATATTGAATAGTTTATAATTTATCAGACCTACATTATATTGTTTCTACTCATTCTTTCTTAAACGATATACATAGATTCTATCAGATAATTAAAAATAAATCAATAAATCAAATAAAGAAAAAAATATAAACAATAATAGTAAATGTTGGCGAGGATGTGTGAAAAAGGTTCATTCATATATTGCTGATGGGACTGCAAATTGGTACAACCACTATGGAAAGTGGTATAGAGATCCTCAGTTGGAATGGAACCACCATTTGACCCAGTTTTCTCACTTCTGGGTTTATACTCAAAGGACTTAAAATCAGCATACTACAGTGACACAGCCACATCAATGTTTATAGCAGCTTAATTTCCAATATCTAACCTATGGAACTGACCTAGATGCTCTTCCATAGATGAATGAATAAAGAAAATGTGGTACATATACACAATGGAATATTATTCAGCCTTAAAGAAGAATGAAATTATGGCATTTGCAGGTACATGGATGGAACTAGAGAATATTATGCTAAGTGAACTAAACCATTCCCAAAAAATCAAAGGCCGATTGTTTTCTCTCATAAGTGCATGCTTATCTATAATGGGAGGTTAGGGAATAATAAAGGAAGTTTGGATAATGCATTGGGAAATGAGGGGGTTACTATAGGGATGGGAAGGATGTAGAACGAGGCAGATATTATTACCCTATATACGTGTATGATTACACTACTGGAGTGACTGAATCATGCACAGCCAGAAGAATGAGAAATTGTGCTCCATTTGTGTATAATGTGTCAAAACACATTCTACTGTCATGTACAGCTAATTAAAACAAATTTAAAATTTTTTAAAAGAATAAAAAAATTAAAATGTTTCTGTGTACACTAGAGAAATAAGAATGTTATGTGCATGTGCAGAAATTTACTCTTAGTCACCAAATGCCTGAGAAGACCCCAAGACTTAATCTCTGGTTTACCTTTTATACTAACAGGAAGTGACAGTTAAGGTAGAGTCCTTAATGGTTGGCAAATTGTGAAGGAGCTCCCCAACACAGAGACAATGTGCCAAACTTGGGAGAAGTTTTTTTTTTTTTTTTTTTTTTTTCCTTTTTCTCTCTTTTTGCTTGGTTCCAGAAGTTAAGGAAATCTCCCTCAAAATAATTGTTGACCATCAAGCACATGGGACACATGCTTTAATGGTCACATACAACAAGCATATAAACTTTGCAAAAGCTGTTTAGGAAATGCACTAGATAAATAGCCCACAACACATGGCAAAAAATCCTGGGGAAAGACTCAGACTTTCAGAGTACCCACATTATAGTACTCACAATGTCCTGCTTTAACAAAAGATAATGAGCCACATGAACAATAAAATATGTCCCATTCTCAGGAATCAAAATAAAGAATACAAACTGTCTCTGAGGAAGCCTACGCATTAGACTTGCTAGACAAAGATTTTAAATCAATTGTCTTAAATATGCTGGAAGAGCCTAAGGAATCTGGGACAAAGAACTAATCTAGGAGAATTTAGGCCTCAGAATATCATTAAAGAGGTAGAAACTATAGAAAAGAACTACCTATAAAAGTATAAGGGGAAGATTTAACTTCAATACAAACAGGATGCTCCCTTGTTCAACTTTTGCTAAGATGTTCAACTTTTGCATCTGTAGAGAAGGTTATCTGTAGAGCAGGGGTGGAGAATTAAGAGAAGATACAGCTAAGAACTACAATTTTCTCTGAGTCAAGGTCACTAGGTGAGAGAAGAGAAAAATCTCTACAGGTTTGAGGAGAGTTGAAGGAGCACATTTGAACTAAAAGGTGCTTACTGTCCAGTTGACCCTGAAGATCACAAATAGAGGTTGTGGAAATCTGCACTTTTATCAGATTTCCTCCAGATCATTCATCAACCACAGAGTAGGAGCAGAAGACGTGTTGCCATATTGATCTCTTAACAATAAAATCTCCTAGAATTCTCTTTAATAAGATCTTAGTAGTCTCAGTATTGGAAAAAGGGTGCTTCTAAAATAATATTTTGTCCACTAAGGGTTTGCATAAAAAGCTCTTTTGATCAGGCATTAGGATGTACAGTCAAATTTGTACCTCACTTGTACAACTACAGGAAACCATTTGGTTTGCTCTTCTTGTAGACAGCTTTCTAACTTTTAGTTTTCTCTTGACCAATTTTTCTATGACAGCATTTCCTAAAATGGATATAACCTAGAACTCAGTTCTTGGAATTATAGCTGAGTAATGAAAGGTTGTATATGCCCTTCTTTGACACTCTCAAATTATATTAATATAGTACATTTTCTACAGAGTGCTTGTGAGATAAATAATTTATTTTTTGAAGGCAGCTTTTCTCATACACATTTTGCTATAGAAAAATATTTTGCAGAACAGTATTCTGTGAAATACCAGTTTGACAAAGTCTACCTCAAGACTTTTATTTTATTCTGTTCTTTTTATATGGTTTTCTAAACTGCCCTGAAATCTTTGTCATCTGAGGAAAAGCAGTGAGACAAGCTAGTCTCTAGGTTTAGATAAGAGCTGATTTCATGTAATTCTTAGGAATTAGTTCAAAGAGGGAAAATGGTACACTCATTCCATCCTCCTCGCCAACTGAATGATTTATATGTGGCATTTGCTCACTCTTATTTTTTGTTTAACACAAAATAGATAAATAGGGAAACATAAATAACTCATTCATTGAAGGTTGATTTCTTTGTGAACATCAACTAAATTGAAAAACCAACCAATAGACAAAAATCATAACAAATATGTTAGATTCTTAATAGAAAGAAAATCCAATTACCAAATAACATAAAGTAATCAATATTATTTTTTTCTAAAGGTAACAATTGTCATTTTCTGGCTTTAAGAAAACAATTTCATATGCCAGCAAACAAATAGGCAAGGATGAATATACAATAAAACAATAAATATACAAAAAATAAGCAAAGGTTAATGATATTATGTTCACTCACTAATATATACATTTTCCCCCTTAAAACACAAGTATATCATTATAAGATATGACTATTTAATTGTTTTCAAGAGTCACATATAAAATGATAAAATAGAATTAATTTGAGCATATTGATACAGGAAGTTCCTAGCAATAGAATTCCTATGCAAAAAGTATGGGCATGAAGCTGATCAGAGATGATACAGGCAACAAAAACAAAAATATATATGTGTAATTAAATTAAACTAAATTTGCCCAACAAAAGAAGCAATTGACAGAGTGAAGAGACAACCTATGGAACGACAAAAGGTATTTGGGAAAAACACATATTAAGGCTCAATATCCAAAATATATAAGGAGCCCAAACAACTTGACAGCATGAAAACAAAATAACCTGATTTAAAAATGGGCAAGAATCTGGAAAGTTATTTCAAAAAAAAATCATACATTTGTCCAGGTATATGAAAAAATGCTCAATATCACTGTTTGTCAGGGAAATAGGTGCCAAGACCACAATGATTTATCACTTCACATTTGTTAGGATGACTGTCATCAAAAGGGCAAGAGATGAAAAGTGTTGGTAAGGATGTGAAGAAAAGGGGATACTTGTACACTGTTGTAAGAATGTCATTTGGTACAGTCATTATGGAAAACCTTGCAAATAAAACTGCCACATGATTCAGCAATTTTCCATGTGGGTATACATCCAAAAGAAACAAAACCAGCATGTCAAAGGGATATCTGTACTCTCACAATCATCAAAGTATTATTAACAAAAGCCAAGATATGGATCAACCTAAGTGTCCATTGATAAAAGTATGGATAAATAAAATATGGTGTGTATGTGCAATGGAATGCTATAAAGCTTTAAAAAATATAATTTCTGTCATTTGCAGTGACATGAGTGAACGGGGAGGATATTATGCTGTGTGAGTAAGCCAGCTACAGAGAGACGATAGAACATGGTCTCACTTATGTATACTATCTAAAAAAACCACAATCAAGGAAGCAGACAGTAGAATGGTAGTTACCAAGCATGAGGGAGGGAGGAGGGAGATTGGAGAGATGTTGTTCAAAGGATACATGTTGCAGTTGGGAGAAATATGTTCAAAAGTCCTATTTGTAATATAGTGATTATAGTTATTAATAATGTATTGCATTCCTGAAAATTGCTTAAGAGAGTAAATTTTAAATGTTTTAACCTCAAAAAATGATGATAAAGTGAGGTAATGAATATGTTTGTTTTAGCCATTCTACAATGTGTATGTATATCAAAATGCTATGATGTACAACATAAATATATATAGCTTTGTCGACATCAAAATGTTAAAATGGAATTTGACATCAAATTGAGTTGGAAAATAAAATCTTCATTACATGCAAAACATTTTTTTCAGATATTAACAAATGTACTCCTAAAAGGTTGCACTCATTTACATGTTACTCTAAATATATGAGGATGACCTTTCTTTTAGTCATCATATTTTCAGGAAGATATTGTGAAACCAATATTCATGTTGAAATATGCTAAAAGCATCTGGAAATCAAATCACACAAGAACAGATTGGTAAGGCTGGGTGACTGATTCTTATGGGAAAAAAAGTAAAAGCCTACTAATTTGCATTCAAGCATAAATGAATTCCAGCCCATCTTAGTTAAACTTCCAGTGCACTTACATTTATTATGAGGTTTTTTTTTTTTTTTTTTTTTTGCCTAATTGTGTGATTTTAGGCTGTGTGGGGAACTATTAAATATAGTTCAAATTGAAAAACAAAAGGTAATTATCAGGGTCTTTTACTTGTAGGGTGTAAGGCCCTATTATTTTAACATTGTAACAGCTCCTTTCCTTAATATCTCTTCAAGCTCTTTTGGAAGGTGTGTGTCCTAAGAGGGTTCAAAGAAACTATACATGATTCATATTGTACAGCAAATTAATTGACCATCTCTTTCTTCAGAAATGCATGAGGAAAGGAAAGCTCTGATTTATGTGTGTATTGGGGAACAGGAGTTATGGAGAGAAAATGGGCATTTTATTTTGACCTTTGTCTTTTTTAAGAGAGAGACTTGGGTTCACATTTTGGAAGACAGAAGGCATTATATAGCCAGAAAAAGGCCCATGGGGGATGATTAACTGCCTCGAGAATGACATTGAGTTTCATAGGATGGGATTATCAAAATCACTGAGACAAGGTCACTAATTTTGTGAATGCTTCTGGAACTCATTTTCTTCCTCATTTCTTTTTCTCTAAGTGCTACTTCTAATGCCTTTCTACATTTGGTTGGTGTAAAGAAGAACACCTGACCAAGAAGCATTTTTTCCCATATAATTTTCAGTCTGGACTAAGTGCATGCTTGTAAAGGAGCAAGAAGAGGGTCCAGAACATTAAACAATAAACAATGAATGAATCATTCAAGTAGAGCTGAGCTTCAAAGAAACCAAACCTAGTTTTTCTTCCATTTTTCAATGGAAAGTAGAATCTTATAAGGACAATCACATCCACAAGATTTAAATAAAGACTATTTAAGTGTAACAAAAGTAAAATTTGCAGCCTATATCTGCATCATGAAATCTGCTTGTTCTGTCATCATGATATAAACATTCTAAACACTCAAAAGTGGCATTTAAGATGCCTTCATTTCACTAAAAATATAGGCATCGACAACTTAGATGTTCTTCAGAAATTTTCTGCCATAATTAAGAATGAAAATAAAGAGAAGGGGAAAAAAAGGCAACTTCCACAAAGTAAACCTTAGGAAATTCACCTTTGATGGATAATTTTGATTTCTTGTGGAAGGTTATTTTGGATTTTAGTTAGAAGGTTTATTTTTTCCTTTGTCTTATTCTTTTAAGATAGTTTAAGATTTAAGTTTAAGAAAATCCTTCACAAGATCACAATCTATTTTTGAATAGGCATCTTCCATGAAAGTACAAATTTAAAAGAACAAAATAAAAATCTATTTCTCTCAAGAAAAATAGATAAGGCTATTACTCTTTGGTGAATGTGATTTGCTAATTGATAACTTGGACTGCAAATCTTTATTTCATACATCATAAAATACAACCTATAACATGGTGATTGACACTAATAACAGAACTCAAGTCTGAATCATATGATATCTAAATTCAACCTCTTCTGGACGAAGATTACAAACATGCTATCTTTCATTTGTAGTTTTTCTATACCTGTGATATATATAGATGTCAAATTCAGTGTTTAGAATTCAGCATATAAAAATGTTCAACAACACTTAAGGTGGTCTTTTGGATAGTGCATCATTGGTGGTATTTACAGAACTAAATATTTTGCTCATATTTTATTGAGCATTATCTCTTCAACTCAGATTTATTAGACTCCCAACCCTTCTTAGGCACTTCACTAGACCCACCACCTGCATGCTTGCCACCTACACTGTGATTGCCCTTATGCCAGGGCTCTCTGCTCTCTCCTTTCTTCATACGGTGCTGAAGGGTCATTGGCACCACCAATTAAATGATTCATGAGAGTTATGCTTCAAATTACAAAGAACTCTCTCTTATTTGCATTCTGTCCTTGAAGGGATTAAAACATTTCATCTTATGAATTATAAAAAAGACAAAACAAAACATCGAAAGGATGGGTGAGTCTCTGTAAGGCAAAATTTATTTCTTTCTCCTGCTATAGATAAAAAATGTTCTGCTTGGATGACATCTCATTTTTTTTTTTTTTTTTTTTGGTACTGGGGATTGAACTCAGGAGTACTCAACCACTGAGCCACATCCCCAGCCCTATTTTGTGTTTTATGTAGAGACAGGGTCTCACTGAGTTGCTTAGTGCCTCCCTGTTGCTGAGGCTGGCTTTGAACTTGCGATCCTCCTGTCTCAGCCTCCCTAAGTGCTGGGATTACAGGTTTGAGCCACCACACCTGACTTCATTTTTAATTTGTAGTGTTACCAGTTCTTTCATAATAAGTAACTTCTCAAATGAGATAATTTGACAAAATTCAGGGGAAAAATAACACTGACAAACCACAAATTTACCTCATTTATGTGGTCATCCTAGTTTCTTTTTCTCATTTCCACATGAAAACACATGACTGTGATTGAATTTCTTATATACATTTATGTCCACTGTATTTTTTCCAAATTAAAAGTAGTTTAAATGCCACAAATCATTTTTGAGGAAGATTAATTGTTTTGAAAAACATTTCTCCCTCATTTCATATCTGTGGCATTAGTACAGAGTGAGATTTTCAATTTTCTTGTCTTTGCTTAGCCAGTTTAAAATACTTCTAATTATTCACTCAGCTTATCAAGCAAACTTTCATGCACTTAAAATTTTGATTATATTCTCTGAAATAGTAAAATATGAGAATAAAATATTATACCAGCTAAGCTTAACACACAAAGAACTAATCCAGAAAGATTTTACCTATTATTATGAAATGTCTTATGTTATTAAGGTTAGAATTCTCAGCCTGATTTGCACTAAGTTATAATCCTTCCTGGATACAAATTTGTGTCCCTGAAGAAAGAATAAAGAAGTGATAAACATATTTTTCCTACATTGTCTAAAATTCAAATTTATGAGAACAGCATAATGGCAGAAAGAGATTTAGAAAATCATATGGTACAAGAAAATAGGAAAAATTACCATTTCTCATTTTATTTTATTTTATTATTTTTTTTAGTTGTAGATGGACACAATATCTTTATTTTATTTATTTCTATGTGGTGCTGAGGATCAAACCCAGTGCCTCACGCATGTGAGGCGAGCACTCTACCACTGAGCCACAATCCCAGCCCCCCATTTCCCATTTTAGATGGGAGGTTTTATGTTAGTTAGTAGTAGTACACTATATAGACCAGTCCTAATTTGGAAGGTAACAATCATCTTTTGAGAGTTAAATTTGACTGACTCATTCTGAGCATCCGCTCTATTCTGGGAATTAGAGATGAAGGAAGCATTTGCTCCCTTGTTCTGTGTGGCATCCCTGATCCTTCAATAGCTCCATTCTAGTCACTGTGCATTCCTGGGTTAGGGCTACTGGCCCTTGAACTCTTCAACCTGCCTTTTCCCCCATAATAAAACGTGCAAGGCTACATGTCATTCTTTTTGTGTTATTTTATTGTTATCCTAACTGGATAAATTCAAATACTAAAAGAGATTGATATTTTATTGCTAATACACATCCCTTTGTGATCAGTGCATAGGAACCTAAAGTCAATAAAGGAACGAGGGCAGTTAAACTTTTCTCTCTGAGAGCACAGACAAAAACAAAACACAGAAAAGCTATAAACTAACCTTCCTGACAAGGGCAACAATTTCATCTGAAGAGAGGATTTGATTAGATCATTTCTTGATTTCAGATAAGAGTGAATTTAAGGGTTGGAGTTTCAAGCATACTTACTGGTCAAAGGTAGACTGTCAAAAGAAGCAAATAAAGTGCCAGGCATAATATGTGATTTTAGGTAACTGCTTTTTTAATCTATTAATAAGATTCTTCCAATTTTCACTTGGTTTATATTCTTTCAATAAGTTTCTAGAAAAGGTCTACCAGATTCAATCAAGTACCCAGGGTTGCTGAAACAAAACAAAACAAAACGGTCACATTCAACTCATTCATTACCTGGCTTCTTTTAAACTGCTTCATTATAACTGAGGTCAGAACCAAGAAATTTGGCTTGCCTGAGAAAGCCGTGTTCTTCACTCCTATCATGGATGCCTGGCCTGGGTCACAAAGTGGCCCTGTCTTTTCTACTAGGAAGATGTAGCAGAAGACCTGGAAAAACAAGGCACCAGGCTGTGAATTGTGATCCATGATCTCTGTAGCAAGATGACAATAAAGTTGTGGGACCAGACCTCAACCTTTCCATCTATCTTATTCAAGAACAGGCAGTCCTGAGACATCCTTGGACCCTATCCAGCATGGCAGCTGTGCCTCTCAAAGCTGCGATTGATGCTGGCAATGAAATTCTCTACAAGATATTTTCCTGCCATATGTTCTGGGAGTGCCCAGGGCATCAGGATTCCAATGACAATGTAATTTAATGGCTTAAGAGTATCTTAAACATATTTCCTTACAGAATCTTCATCTTGGGAGATGAGCACTGTATGAAATCTGCTTCTGAATTCTGGCCATTGACTTATTCAAACTATTAATTACTTGATTCTATCCCAGGCACACTATCCCTCTAGGATTTTGATATTCTTGACTTATTTCGTTTCTTCATACTATGTGGCTTGACATGTTAAAAGCCTTTGTGAAAACCCTGTGAAAGTGATGGAGAAAGAGAAGATTCTTTAGGAGTTTAATCTGACTCTGTTTAATCTTATGGCAACTTAATTTTTCCGTTTATCCTTGAGAAGAATAAACCTATAATAACATAGCTTATATAATCACTGGCATAAATCTTCTCTATGGTTCTTAATCTTATCTGCCTCCTTTATTCTTAGGCCAGGTACAAAATCTTTATAGCCAGAAATGCTAAAATCACTCTCTATATATATCTGCTTTATGAGTAACAGCAAATTAGACATAAGGTTTTAGCAATCCTGTAAAACAGGTATCAGATCTAATCTCTTTTATCAATTCCTACCTCCACTGCTTTAGTTCAGTTGTTCAGCATGTCTCCCCTGGCCACATGGAGTGGTTTTGTACCAATACTTTCTTTTGAAATGCCTCATGAGATTTATTTCTTACACTGTCAGCAGTTATTTTCCCCAAGCTGATGATGAGCATATCACTTTTCCCTTTAACCTCTAGCACCAGCAGAACAACCCCTTCCTGGAATATATGACAGGGCTCTACTGGGGAAATACATTCACCCATTGGGTTCCACTCACATTGAATTTATCACCATTTTCTGAATATGCCATGTGTACCATATCTTTGTGCCTTTGGGCAAGTTTTTTTTTTGTTAGAACGTCTTTGCTACATTTGGACTGATGGATTTCTTACATATTCAAGGCATAGCGCCTAAGTCACCTGTATTCTTTCCCCATTGAGTTTTCCCTCTGTGTATCTACAATAGTTTGTCTGCTTCTGTTTGCTTTGTTTGTTCATACAGGCAACTTAATCGTTAGCCCCTGGGAGGCTTCCAGGTTTGTCCAATAACAAAGCTACCTCCAGGAGACTCGGACTCAAGTATTAATTGAGGGACAAGATTAATGTACACAAAATATTATATCAACTATATAAATAATGACACATTGATAATGTAACAGACAATAATGCTGTGGAAATCAGAAAATTAAAATTAAAAGACTGGGTAGAATAATTGGGAAAACTTTTATTGATTAGTTGAAAATTAGTGAGTCGAATTGCATTATATTTTCTATGACCAAGATTTTCTATGTGTACTGAGTCCAAAGGAAAAAGAATTGATTAAGTGACAGATTCCTACAGACGTAGCACTGGAATATTAGACTTTGAATATCCTTATTTACTTTATATATACTCCAAGGAATAATATAATAAAAAGATAAATTTAATAAAGCATATTTAGATTGAAAATTAAATTGAATATCATTCTGTACCAGAAATCAAAACAGAAATGTAAGCTTATCAATAGTATAAAGAGGCTTTGGGTCCAGAGCAGACTTATAAGAAAACATGCTCACATACATAGGATATTTATCATTTATTTTTTTGGTACCAGGGATTGAACTCAGGGCTACTTGACCACTGGGCCACATCCCCAGCCCTATTTTGTGTTTTATTTAGAGACAGGGTCTCACCGAGTTGTTTAGTACCTCCCTGTGGCAGAGGCTGGCTTTGAACTAGTGATTCTCCAGTTTCAGCCTTCCAAAGTGCTGAGATTACAGGTGTGCACCACAGCGCCAGGCTTTTCATAGGATATTTCTTAGTACTGAAAACTACAATTTAGAATATTCTGGATAAATATTGACAAATAACTTAGTGGACCCTTCATAAAGCCAAAACTGCAAGCAATGAGGGAAGACAAGGAAAGAGAGACATTATTAAGAAGACAAACCTACTGCTTTTCATACAACACAAATTGTGTGGAAAATGTTAGGTCCGTTCAGGGTTCAGGGTGTCCACCTAAAAGCTGCCAGCCAGACGCTGACGTCACCTGTAGAGGCGCCTCCTGTCAATCAGCGAGTTTTTCCTGACCTATCCAGGAAGGATTCTGGCCTTTTCTTCCTGCCTCCAAGCCCTCCCCTTCCTGACCGGGCCTTTTGAAATTGTCTGTAGGCCCGACCACAGGCACCATTCTCCCATACACACTCTGATGGACGGGAGAGTTCAGCCCGAGAGAGTGTATTTCCAATAAAGCCTTGCCCAGCGGTTTATTTCGCCTCCTTTTGGGTCATCTGGTCTTTTACAGAAAAGATATTCTCAGACCTAGAAATCATAGTGAATAAGGCATTATTCCTCATACATTTAATGTTAAACATCAAATTTTATACACAGATAATAGAAAATACAACATGTTCTAGTGTTAGTGGCAACTCCTCCTCCACAGAAAATCATAATTAAGCTTCTCCAGAAATCTGCACCATAATTAATCTTAGGACTATCAGCAAAAGAGTTCAATGTAGTTAAACTTCCTATTTCTTGTTGCTCTATCTTACTTGGCCACCGAGCTGGAAGAGATCAGCACTCTAGGTGCTGAATGCCCCTTTACTAGTTTTTCACAAATATTTATGGTCTATCTACTATATTAACAATATAATAGTTTATAAAAGTGTATGTGTGAATGCAAAGTGTAATAAGAAAGATAGATCCTTTAACAAGGCCTCTGGCCTTGACGGTGAGCTTCACAGAGATGTTTACATTTCAAAATAAAAGATGTTACTAATTGGGCTCCAAAATAACAACTGGCAGGGGGAGGAAAGAGGAGAAGAAGCTCTCCCTTTCTCAGGCGTGGTCCTTGAAGGGTTAACTTGCCCAGAACAATGAAAGAAAGCTGCTGTTTTGGAACTTCTGCAGGCTGTGAACTTCTGAGCTCCTATCCTTACATGCTGGGTATAAAGTTCTGCTTTTGCTTGAACTCTGGAGTTCAGGGGGATTAATTGATTACAGTGAAAACTACCCTCTGAACTGGCTACAGTCTTGCCTTGTCTGCCCCTACAATACTAGCACAATGGACCATTCTTGAAATTGATCATATATTAAGAAAAAAAAATTATTGACCAGACCAATAAAATAAAATATTATAAGCAATACCTTAACTGCAAGGTAATAAAACTAGAAGATAATATCAAAATAAACAAAAACACCTTTCAACATGGAGATTTACAAAAACCCAAACAAACTATTCTTGAGTGCATAGGAAAATACAAGTAGAATTTATATAATTATAAATTTATATAATTTATTAAATGATATCATTTTGTGATTTTCTCATTTAAATGTATGATCATTTCATCATGTTTCACTATTTTAATTTCACACTTTGAAAAACACTGTAGCTGAAATACTACTTTACTTTAGTTTTTAATAATGTGGCCCATATTTTACATGATTAAATTTTGGGATCCCACTTAGCACATTATGTTGGGGTTTTACTGTTTTATTGTGTTTCATTATATGATTAAACAATAATTTATTCTTTCACTGCTCAGGTATTTATGACAAGATTATTAACATTCTTACATAGATCTTATGCTTATAAGTCCTTGAACTGCTGTTTTAGGGAATCTGCATCCTAAAATTGGCTACATATTGCCAAATTGCTTTCCAAATTGTTCTAATATAAATATCAGTTTGGCCAATAAAACACAGGATTTCACATTTTGCCACGATTTCACCCATACTTGATAATAAGTTCTTTAGAGTTGTCCAAATTATGGTATAAATTGATGATCTCATTAGAATGAGTAGGAAAAGCTGTATTTAAGAATAATGACTCCAGGCCTGGGGTTGTAGCTCAGTGGTAGAGCGCTTTCCTCCTATGTGTGAGGCACTGGGTTTGATCCTTTTATAAATTAAATAAAAGGTATTGTGTCCATCTACAGCTAAAAAGAAAAAAGAACAGTTGACTCCACAGGCAACTGCCTTCCTTCAGTGCCAGGCCAGCTTCCCTTTTACTCATTATGCTATCTGGGCAAGTTACTTAGTTTTTTCCTGTGCCTCAGTTTTTCTATCTGTAAATGTGGATAATAATCCTACTTAACTCATAAGACTCATGTGGGGATTAAGTGAGTTAATATATGTAAAGCATTTAAAACAGTGTCTATTCTGTAGTAAGCTTATGCAAGGCTCATCAGTGACAAATTATCCTCATAATTTCTATACAAGAAAATCTCTTTTGTGTTTCATTTTTTCACATCCCTTTAGTCTCTTTTAGTGGGGAACAGTTCATTTGATTTTATTCTTTCATGACATTCCTATTTCTGAAGAATGCAGGTCAATTCTTTTTCAGACTGTTCATCAATATGGGAAAATATAATACTTCCTTACAGTTACACCTAGGTTGTGTGTTACCTGTTTTTCTCAAAAAAGGCCTCATGTGACCCTCTACATGGAGTTCTGAAGCTGGGAAGGTCTTTGAAAACTTCTCCAGTTGGGTTGAGGGAGCTGTGTTTTTACGCACATGTTCACCCACCTTGCTGCCTTTTTGAGCAGGCTGCCCTGGTCATGAATGTAGCCTTAGGGAAGCTGGTTCTTCTAAGCAAAGGATATTTCCACAGGGGATGACAGCTAAGGCCTTTCCATTCTGATACTCCAGTAGCTGGGCAGAAGTTCTCTAGGTCTTAAAAGGGAAGATGGGAGACATCTCACAAATTGACTACATGAGTAATGCAAGCTATGTGAGCTATGGGACGTCTTCAATAAAAAATCTTAAGGAAAATAATACTAAATATTGTCTCAGGTACTTGTATATATAGTAATAGTATAAGATAATTGAGTTCAGATTATTGGTCATATCTAGTAGGTGGAAAAGGGGAGGGTATCCAGAAACTTTTACCAATCTTTGTAGGGATTCTTTTAAAAATAAAAACAAATTAAGATTCCTTAAAGTTGGATGAGAACATTTGTGTTTCTGGTATTGTTCTGTTTATATCTGTAATGTTTCATAACACAAATGTTACTGGGATCATAAAAATCATGTGAGCATTTCCTGGCCACAATAAATGATCCATGCTGAGTTTTAAATAACAGTTTTAATTACAAAAGCCATTTGTGCTTATGGTAAAAGATCAACTACACAGAATTACATCAAATGAGAAATAATAGCCCTTTTTATCCATACTCTGTGTTCTCAATGTGCTTTCCCAGATGAAACCATTCTTAAAAGTGTCTTACATTTATTTCTATAAATATTCTGTTGCTTTTTTAATTAAAAAATGGATTATTTCATATATATGTTATACAAACTATCTTTTAATTTAACAATAAATATTAGGCATATTTCTTTTATTAATACTTGAATACTCAATTTATTCTAATGTCAGCATAATAGTTCATTGAATGACTGCACTATTATTTTTCAGCCACTACCCAAATGATAGCTTTAAGTTGTCCCTATACTTTTTTATTTATTCTTTGTTTACACTCAATAATATATTAAATTATTGTTAGTGGTAGCTAATCACAAATAAAGTGTAATCATTTCTTTCCTATGAGGATGGATGGCAGAAGGAAAGGATGCCCAAAGCTCTTAGAATCTTCATCTCATGAATTATCATTTCTTCTTAAATATATTCATCTTCCCTCATCTTATTTAACCTCATTAATATTCCTCACCATTTAGATAATATATTCACACCTCCAAAAAATCCAAGAACCATTCATTTGTGGGTTGCAGTATGGAAATCAGCTCAATGGTTGGTGATTTCCAGGTGGGGTGTGGGATGAGTAGATACAAATGTATTGCCACAAGAGATTCAAGTTTGTCTTAAAAGTATCTTGAGTATCTGAAGAATATTATTATTAGAGGCATTGTTACAGTTTAGAAATGAAGTGTCTTCGAAAAGCTCATGTGAGGCAATGCAAGAATTTTCAGGAATGAAATTATTAGATTGTGAGAGTTATAACTTAGTTATTGGATTAATCCACTGATATGGATTAACTGGGTGATAACTGTAGGCAAATAGTGTGTGGCTGGAAAAAGTAGGTCACTGGTGGAGTGAGTTCCTTTGTGGTTTATATTTTATCACTGGTGAGTAGATCTATCTCTGCTTTTTTGTTGCCATATTGTGAACTGCTTTCTTCCATCATGCCCTTCTGCCATGATGATCTGCATCACCTTGGACATAGAGCTATGGAGTCCACCAACCATGGATTGTGATGTGTGAAACCTTGAGCCCCATATCAAGTTTTTCTTCCTCTCCATTGTTCTTGTCAGGTCTTTTGGTCATAGCAATGCAAAAGCTGAGTAAAACAGGCATCTTCACAAAGAAGTCTGTGAATTCACAGATCACTTGGGTATAGTGAGATCTGTGTAAGTAATTCACAATCATCCATTTTGTTTTGTTTTGTTTTGCTATAGAAGAAAATGTTTTCTGTTGGATCTTCCTATATTTGAGGTCATTCTTGATTTTAGTCAGCTTTTTCCACCACTGTGACTAAAAGACCTGATCAGTGCAACTGTAGAGGAGGAAAAGTGTATTAGAGGGTTCACAGTTCCAGAGGTCTCAGTCCATAGACAACAGGCTCCATTCCTCAGGGCTCAAGGTGAGGCAGAACATCATGGCTAAAGATTATGGCAGAGGGAAACAGCTCACAGAGAGTAGAGAGAGATCTCCACTTGCCAGATACAAATATATACCCCAAAGCCACAACCACAATGCCCTACTTCCTCCAGCCACACCTCACATGCCTTCAGTTACCAGTTAATCTCTCTCAGGGGATTTATTCACTGATTGGGTTAAGACTCTAACAACTAAATCTTTTCTCATTCAAACCTTCCTGCATTGTCTCACATACTTTTGGGGGACACCTCACATCCAAACCATAACAGTTCCCACTGAATGGCTTTTATCTAACTCAACAATAGTTTTATAGAAGTCCAAAGAGGTTAGACAGCTAAAGTTTTCACAACTGGTTAATAGAAGAGCCAAGACAAGAACCAAGATCCTTGGTTAGCACTTCATTGTTTCTAATATATTTAAGAGTTTTTGAAATCTATAAGCCAGAAAACTTTTATAATGGCTGTTGGCTAATATTATTTTGCCATTGAAATGGGAAAAAGTAATTTATTAACTACTTTCATGTTAGTTTGTTCATGTCAGACATAGTTTCAAGTTATCAGCATATCTGACTGATTTCCTGAAAATTAAGGTTACATAACAATTTGGAAAAGAAACTCAAAAACAATCTATTCACTATCCAACTTTCACTGAGTAATTTTCAAATCATTACACTAAATTTTAATAATGGTAAAAAAGGTAATATATTAGTTCCAGTTTTAATAAAAGTGCTAAATTGTGATTTATCAACTGCAACTTATTTGAAATATTTGTGACCTATATTTTAATGAGAAATCACTGAAGGCAATGGCATAAAGTAAATTTGCCCTGCTATTAGGAAAAAAATCATAGTAGTATAAAATTGAAATAATCATGTTGCCTTCTTGTAAATGAAACATATGGATTGAATGCTAAGGATGGATTCAACTATAGGACTCAAATCACACTAAATTATAGGTTTGGTTCATAAGTTGCTGGTTGAGACTGTGATTACATAATAGCAAGTGACAAACTGTGCTTAGGTCAGGAATATATTCACTCTCCCTGCACCTTGCAAAGAGCAATGTTCATGGGCATTATTAGTACCTGTTGGAAATAACTAGAATCTACCTTAATGACTTTGTATCAAGACAGAATTTGAATTTGGATCTCTAATTCTAGAGCTGAAGTTTGCTTTTATGATACTATTCTGCTTCTTTTGGGATTAATTGCCTGTTATATTTGCTCATATTTGATTAATCATCTGCCATATTTGTATTGTTTGCTCTCTTTCTTTGGGAAAATGTCTTAAATACCTTCCGATTGAAATTGTGAATTCTCAATTCTTATTGACTTCCTATTTCATGTTATAATTATCTCTGAGAATTCATGGGACAGAACTTCCTTCAAACTCTCCCATTTTCTAACTATGAGGGTCTTATTATGAATTACCTACAGGTTTCCTTGCCAAATCATTGACTTTACAGTGAGTGTGTGTGTGTGTGTGTGTGTGTGTGTGTGTAGTGGTATGTAGGGATGTGTATGCTACCCGTCTTCTCTGAGAATCATTATGGTCTCATAAACATCTAGCTATAGCCAGGTCTTAGAAACTGGATTTTGCCAATGACAATACTGGGGCTGTTGTATTTTAGATATTCCTTCCCTTCTACTACATCAGGAGATTTCAAACCTTTCTTCCAACCTAACAGCATTATTTCCAATATTGGGAATGGACTAGCGTAAACTCTTTACCCTCTACTCCTCATCATGGTAAAATTTAAGTTTGCAGAGGGTGTGTGTGTGCGTGCAAACATACACAGTCTTGAGCAAAAAACACATTAACACATATGAGTTGCTACTTCCCTGTGTTAGTCAGCTTCTCCTTGTGGTGAACAGAATACCTAACAGGAAAAACTTAGAGGAGGAAAAGTTAATTTTGGCTCACATTTTCAGAGGTTTAGTCCATGGTAGGCCAATGACATTGCTTTGAGCCCAAGATGAGAGAAAACATCACAGCAGAAGGACATGGTAGAGAAGTGCTGCTCTGTTTGTTGTTTATGGTGGCCAGGAAGCAAAAAAAGAGAAGGGAAGGGGCTGCAGGCAAAATGAAACCTTATAGGGTATGCCTTCAGTGACTCACCTTCTCCAGCCACAACTTACCTATCTACAGTTAACACCCAGTCAGTCCATTCAGACTAGCATGGACTGATTAGGTTACATCTCTCACAATCCAGTCATTTTATCACTGAACATTCTTGCATTAACACAGGATCTTTAGGGAACACCACACATCCAAATCATAACATTCCCTTAGTGACAGCAACCAGAGAATTACCTCCTCTGAGTAATTCACTGGCTGTACTCATTCATTCCATTCACTTGTCAGGAATAGATGGCCTCAAGTTTCTCCTAAGAGAATGTCTATGCCTTGGACATGATGGGATACTAAGAATCCATGCACACTAAGAATCAGTCTTGTTTCTTAACCTGGTGAGAAACTACTCTCTTTTCTTTTTGACAGTATGTGGAGAGATTGTCTATGATTGATAGCACCATTTAAGAAGTGGAAATGATGTACCCAGTGCCACTAAAGTTATTTTGTGCTTCTACTCACATGTATTGATGTCACTCTGCTATTGAGGCTTCACTCTTCCATCTCCAAAATCATAATAGTGAAGGCCAAGAACACTGTTCACAAGTCAGTAGGTGGTGTCAGTACTGTACCCCTCGCCCCATTCTCAAATCTCAGCCCCACCATATTATGATGATTGCCACTGCCATTGGTCCTGCGTGTGATGTCTTGTGTTCTCAGCCTTATGTAGAATTTATTGGAAATACTCCTTTTACTTACTTTTTGAGAACCTATTTGAAACATACCAAAAATCTCCTATTGCAATTAGGACCAGAATCATTAAGGTAAGGATCTTGTCAGTTTTTTCCTTCAGTGCCTCTCTAATACCTAGCAGGACCTGACATATCGCAGATGCTCAGTACACAATTTTTTAGCACATAAATGAAATAATCTTTTTTTTTAAATATTTTTTAATTGTATATGGACACAATGTCTTTATTTTATTGCCTTGTATGTGGTGCTGAGGATAGAACCCAGGGCCTCCCACATGCGAGGCAAGCGCTCTACCACTGAGCTACAATCCCAGCCCTGAAATAATCTTTTTGAAGGACTTTCCTATGTATTGCTCAGATTTTTTATGCTTTGATAGACTGCTACTTGTGCTGGCTAGTTAAAATTGCCCTTTTGTTGAGAGGTCCTTTGTTTTCAATTCAAACTTCAGAAAAGAGTTTTTCTCAAAAGGGCAGTGCCCAAGCAGCCTGTCCCTGCAGTTCTGCAGACATGATTGTATTTTAGTTTGGAAGGAGTTTAGTTTAATCTTCTTGAAGTTTGAAATTCCATCTTAATTCATGTGTCCCTGGCACATATAAATTGGCTAAATAAATATTTTTTTTTAAATTGTGTCTGTATACGTCTGTGTCCTCTGTGTGTGTGTGTGTGTGTGTGTGTGTGTGTATGTGTGTTGCTCTGAGGTAGGACATGGAGAGAGAAAGAAACCCATTGAATAATAAAGAATAGATTCATAGCCCAGTGGCAAGAACTTTTTGCTGGAAAATTATGTAACTAGATTACAGATATATAAGTTTAAACCTCAATTTCCATACATACAGAATGAGAAAGTAAGATTTAAAAACCTGAATGACTGTAGTGACCTTTCATTGGTCTTCCCGACTCCTGCATCATCTCTGTGCAGGCTCTTTTCTTTATTTTTAGGATGCTATTTCTTACATGCATCTCTGTCTTGGCTTCTACCTTCATCAGTGCACTTCAGGGTAAAGTTCTTAGCTTAAAATCATCTTGTCTTCACTTTGCTTTCTAGTTCCTGTCTTCAAATGTGGCTGTGGTCATTGAGTATTCCCTGACTCTTGCTTAACCCTTTCATAACTTATCATTTGCACATTTCATAGCTTAGCATTTGCACATGCTATCTTCTTGCCTGAAATGCCCTTCTGTTCATTACCAGCCAGCTTCTGCCAACCATTTAAACACGTTTAAGACTCCATTTTGTTTTCCCTTCAAAATATACTTTGCTTATTCTCCTACACTAATAGGCTAGTTAATGGTTCAATTCCTATACTTGTATGGAAAAATATGTTTATCTTTTCACAGATTATCAAAGAACATATTATGTTGAACCATGTGAAATTACTAATTTTGAATAATTTTTACTGAAAAAAATAGCAAATGACTCTTTCGTGTTTTAAAGTAAGCCTGTATTTATTGGTCTGATTTATGATCAGTCCTTTTCATTTATTGGTTAGGGTATTCTATTTCATCTAAATATTTAAGCCCCGGGAGCTTGAATAAGAAGGCTAAGAGTAGAAAAATATAGAATACTGAGTCAAGGTGGGAAAAAGCATCTTCAAGGTTTTCCCTTACTCTTTCCCAAAAAAAGTCTTTGGCAAAGGCTCCTGAGGGACAGACCTAGGAACAAGAGCAACTGGGCTAGGAATACAATTATTCCCACCAGCTTGGCCAGCTGTGCAGGTCTCAGTCCTTGACCACAACTTTCTGCAGAGACTGCCATGCACTGGCTTTTGTACCAGGTTTGATGTGGGAAGGCATTTTCCCCTCCTCAAGTCCTGCCAGGGAAAGCCTTTGTCAGGCTTGAAAAATCACACATAGGTTTTTAATAGGGAATTGGACTCCTCAACTCTATTAGGTTCATTCCAGTCACCTTTTGAACAACATCCTCTCAGGTTGGTTTCCAGAGAATACCTCTTTTGTATTTGGCTCATGTCTTTTCCACCTTTTCTCCATAAAAGATGGAAATTTGGTCAATTCCCTATGTTTCCTCTTCTTCTTGTGCTGTCACTAGCACAAGGAACCAGCAAGTCTTTTATACTTAGTCTCCTTTAGTCTTGGGGCCTTCAGAGTTCCCAGCTCAAGGTTTTGTGTAATACCATGAGACTTTTAACTTTGCCTCCATAGAAGTGAAAAGCACCCATTCCCATTTCTATTCCCCACAAGAGAGGATATTATGCTATCACATTAAAAGTTTTCCAAAGACATTATTTTCTAAACCACATCAACTTCAACCATTTCTATAACTCTGAGTTGACCATAAATATAAGGATTATAAAAAATACTTTGTCTTGTACAAATTTTGCATAGTTGTTTTAATCCATACTTTTAAAATACAGGAATGTTTACTGTGTAGTATATTTTGTTCATCATATTTACTGTGCATTACATTTTGTTCATCTTTTTGGAAAATTGGCCTAAATGGAGACAAAGTATAAGCATTCCATTATACTTAAAATACTACTTAGAAGGAACTAATGCCATTATTCCATCCTGATTTTAAAGTTGAGAAAAATAAGGCCCAAAGAAATAAAATAATGTTTAATTGATATTATTCTTTTTGTCATAGTTTTGGAAACTTAATTATTTTTATTTAATTCTAATAACCATTCTCATTACAATTTCACTAATAGTATGATTTGACAGAGAATAAATAAGGACTTTAACTTAATTTACTGTTAGGATTAAATAAAATAGAATAAATAAAGTCACTGGCAGGAGAATGCTCCTTTGTGGATTCACAGAAAGTACAAGAACTATCTTTATCATACCACTTTTATCCATATTCCCTCTCTAAAACCACATCTATCTCAAAGAATTTCTAATAAAATTTAAAAATAAAATATAAATTAATTTAACAATTTTTCATTTGAAATTAGGATTAATTTTGACACTTGTTCTATTGTACATCCTAGAAAAGGAAGAAGATACCTGGGGTGGGAGATTGGGGATTGTTTTATCTAAATGGAAGAGAAGAGGAAATTTCACATAACAAATCCAATAAAGGTGAGAAATTAAAAGATAAATGTCTGGAATAGAGACACCAATGGCTCTTATGGAAAAGATCTTAGTGCATCAATTAAATCTGTAAATTGATGAAGAGATCATTTGTCTCAAATAATTAATGATTAATCTATGAGCAAGTCTTATTTGGTAAATAAATGACCTGGGTCAGCATTAAATTTGGCCAGCTACACCTCTGAACACACAGATGAAAATTTTTAAAAAAGAAAATATTATACATGATAGCTGAATAATGACAGTGCCTGGAAGTTAAATGCATAATTTATTGAGTAGATGACTTATAAGCACCACAAGCACATGCCTTAGCTCACTCAGTAGTAGCAAATTTGATTTCTTGATTATTGAGTATTCACATACACTCACACACACATATATGTATATCCTCTGATTGGAAGGAGAAGATTGTTTTTGGCTCTGCTATTCTTACTGTTGACCTGTGGAGAAAGGATTTTGTGAGAATTACTGCCCACTGGGAAATTTCAGGTTTATAAAATATCTGGCAATCATCTCAGGAGAAAGAGGCTATTCCAATGTGAAATTAATTCTGAGCTTGTATCACTCCTGGTCCTATGTTCCTCCCTAGATGTAATTAGGCACATCAGGAAGTGCTAGTTGTATCTTTCTGAAATGCCAATTTCTCTGTCAAGTGTTGATCAAATACCTACTATTAGTCACTATAACAGTAAACTATACCTGACTTGTTTGTCTTTTGACACCTTCCATAAAATAGCTTGCTAGTTCTGATGAAGCTATATTTCCAGGTAAACCTCATTTTCCCTCTGCCCCATTTATAGATGAGATTTTATCAATGATGCTAGGACTAATGCACTCCAGATTTTGTTTCAAGGATCAATTATTGGTCTAATTTTGGTGCCAGGCATGTTTTTTCACATGAGAACAGTGGTGGGGAGAGAGAAATTTTCACTTGATTTGAAAAGGCTTTGGATTTTGGGCAGTACTGCAGAGAATTTGCTTGGCTTTGAACTTGATTTCAAATTGTAAAATCCCCATAGTAACCTCAGATGAATCTTTAGGATCAGGAGTTCTGCTTTGAGTTGTGTTGGTTGTGTTTTCATGTCAGAAAATCTGTCCCCGTGTAATGGAGGCAAGTAGATGATTGTGGGGCCCAAAAGACCAGGACTCTATCCTTTATTTATAATTTAGAATAGGACTTTAGTATTCAACAGTGTGTTGGAATTTAAGCAGTATAATGCATTCACTAAAGCTTTGGCTATCCTAGAAAGGGGAGTCAGAATTTACTTACTCCGGATATGACCTACATGCTGGAGTGCATCCTCTTACCCAAGGGTCAGACTTGTCAGTGATAAAAATTCTTCCAAGCCACAAGAAACTCTGACAGTGACCAGGCCTGTTCTTAACACTTTCAGGACCTAGAATAAAAGTACAAGTATGGAGACAGAAACTATATGTTTAAATATTTAATTTTAAATCAAACAACTATTAGAGTTTATAACCATTCTTTTATCTTGAAAATATTTCTTTCTCATGCTTAAAATGGTTTGAAATGTGAAAAATTATATTTCTGTGTTGAAAGTCATCAAAATATAAAAACACCCTCAATCTCTAACTTCATGTGTCTAGAGAATTAGCAAAGTGATAATTTCCATAGATAAGACATATATGACTTACATTTTATTTATATTAAGCCTACATGATTTATCTTCCCTTGATTCCCATATTCATTAGGCTGTTATACTTAACATTTACACATCCTTTTGAATGCTATTGATAGTAGTGGCAAATGGCACAACCTTTCTTGAGTCATTAAAATTTCAGTTTGGAGAAACGACTGCAGAATCAGAAGCAACAACATGTAGATTTTGAAATGAGCTAGAAACTAATCAAAATGGTGTTATATATGAAAAAACAGTTGTGGGAAAATGCATGAAATATTGAATCCCATCATATACATTTGCATTGCTCATATTTTTTCTCTTTTAAAATTAATACCCACCTCATGCAATCAGTCTTTCTTTCATTGCCAATTGGAACATTTCTGTGTTAAAAAATTAAAAGGAAAATTATGAATACTGGTACACTGTCATTTTATTTTAAATGTCTGTTCAGTTGAGACAAAACCTTGACCTCACATAGCAAATGTAGTTCCTTTAGAAATCTGTTTAAGTGGTATTTCCATGCCAATACATAATAGGCAGAGTTTTTTTCTGTTTTAATTTTCATATATTGTATTTGTTATATATTTCACAAGAGTTGCTTCTAATTAAGAAAAATCATTATTTTAAACAATAAGGGGATTTTTGGTTCTTGGAGGATGGAGTAGGAGTGTTCCCTAAATACAACTGAAAATAACATTGTATGTAAAACAAATATAATACGTCTGAAAGTTTGCTAAAAGATGGAAGATTATTAAGGATCTTTGATGATTCCCCCCAAAATTCTGAGGGTGAACACGCTGTATTTTTTTTTGACTCATATATCCCAACCTGAGTGGTGAAGCCAGAAATCCACCAAAACCATCATACTAAGACAACCAATCCCTAAAACATGTTCATGCAAAGAATCATGAAGGAGGTAGCATATCAGGACAGAAATGTTTAAAGAGATCACTGTTATTTTGCAGCCAACATCAAAGAAAAAATTGGCTCAAATTCCAATCCACCAGAAAAGGCTGAGTGTGGGGCCTTGAGGCTTTACTTTAATGGGGCTATAATGGGGTTTTTTAATTCCCTGGCTAAGGCAGTATCCACATAGGTCAGGTAGGAAGCTATGAATTTTTTCATCCCATTAGACAGTAATTTGTATTTCTCTAATTGCTAGATATTTTGAATATTTTTTCATATATGTGTTGACCATTTGTATTTATTTTTTCTATGAAGTGCTTGTTCATTTCCTTTGCTATTTGTTGATTGAGTTATTTGGTTTCTTAATGTTAAGTTTGTTGAGTTTTTTGTATATCTTACAGAATAATGCTCTATCCAAGGTGCAGGTGGTGAAGATTTTCTTCCATTCTGCGGGCACTCTGTTCACATTCATGATTGCTTCCTTTGCTGTAAAGAATTTTTTAGTTTGATACCATCCCATTTATTGATTCTTTTTTATACCTTTATTTCATCTTATTTATTTATTTATATGGTGATTAGGATTAAACCTTTCCCTCACATGTGCTAAGCAAGTGCTCTACCATTGAGCTACAACCTCAGCCCTTTGTTTATTCTTGATTTCACTTTTTGCGCTTTATGAGTCTTGTTGAGTTAATTAGTATCCTAAGCAAACAATGATGGAGGGTTGGGCCTACACTTACTTCAAGCAGGTGCAGAGTCTCTGGTCTAATGCCTATGTTCTAAATCCACTTTGAGTTAAGTTTTGTGCAGGATGAGAGGTAAGGTTAAACTTTGTTCTACTACATATGATTTTCCAGTTTCTAGCACCATTTGTTGAAGAGGTTATTTTTTCTCCAATGTATGTTTATGGCACCTTTGCCAGGTTTGAGATCATTGTATTTATGTGAGTTTGTCTCTGTGTCTTCTATTCTATTTCATTGGTCTTTGTGTCTATTTTGATGCCAATACCATACCATTTTTGTTACTTTGGTCTTTGTGTCTATTTTGATGCTGGGTTTATTTATTCTCTGAGAGAATAAACACAACTAAGAAAGCAGTGTGCCACCATGTCTTTTGTGCCATTCCCACAAGGGAAAACACCAGAAGCACTGCTATTTCTCTGATTCTCCGAGTCTCACAAGATCACCATTTTTGTTAAAGGATTTTGTCAAATGAGAGTGCTCAGCACTAAACAAGTCCAATAGATATAATTCCTTCAGAGTAGGCATTTGAGATGATGAATGTAAAATCTTTTAAAAGATGTTTACAAGGTAATTATTTATCTACCTGCTCTAATATAACTGTCTTCAAAAGCCTAAATTTAAAAAAAAACCTGGAATTTGTAAAATAAATTACAATGCAATGGGGAAAAAACGTATAAATAGCAGGTGAATTTGAAAAGTAAAAAAAAGAAAAAAAACAAACAAAGATCTTTAAATTCTCCCTGGAGGCCTTTTTCATTCTAAATAAAGTTATTTAGTTTGAACTTTCAGTATGTGCTATTGCAATTTTGCCTATTATCAGAGAATGTTTACTCTAGGCTGTTGCCATCAGCAACAGTCACTAAAGTACAATTTAGAAACTTCTCAAACATCCACACATGCCAGTTCTTTGGCTTGAATAGCTTAAACATGATTCCTTTGTATCTTTCATTTTTTTTCCCTCTTAGTCTTACACAAATACAATGGGAAGAAATTATGCTACACTTATTTTCTGAAAGATCTGAGGGTATAGTAAGACAATACTTCAAAACTGTGAGCATCAGATTTTATTTTTTAACTAAGATGGGATTTTAATTAGGGAGGGTTATGTTGGCATTATTTTAGGAAAATTGGATGCATACACTCAAAATTCTACCCACACAATATTTCTTTTACCTTCTAATTGATACATATATTTTGTGCTTTAAATCTCATGTGATTAATTTAAAGCTGTATCCTTTCTTTCTTTCAATATTTTGACACACAGGAATTGGTTTTATGTAATTTCTTAAATGATGATTGTTACAGAGCTGGGGCCTTCTGAGAAATTGATGCAGTGTGAAGACATGCCCCCTTTGAACCCCAATTCTTATGATCAAATCAGAAAGATTTCATATATGTCATTCAGAGTAACAGGCATGAGTTTACTGAAGGGATAGGAAAAGGGAAAGGGGACACTCTCAAAGGAAAGAGCCAGTCCTTTCAGGACAGAGACAGTGTGCCTGTCCTGCACAATAGTTCTATTGTGGGGTCCCAGGAAAGTTTCCAGAGTCCACCTATTGACTTTTGACTGACAGCAGGGTAACATCAGACTTTTAAGTTTCTATTGCAATAACAACTCTAGGTCACCTTGGCTCATGCTGACTGGTTCTACTGGATTCTTAATTATTTTTACAGGTTTTATGGTTAGAATAAATCATCCTTATGTAAGGGGACAAACATGAGGTTATGAGAATAATTCTATAAAATGAGCCCACTGTACTGACTCCCCACATGCTTTCTTTGCCAAAAAGAAATCTGCCTGCACCCCACCTGGCCTGAAGGGACAGAAAATGTCACATTCTTCAATAAACTGAGGCAGGAGACAGAAGCCCATGCAGTAAGCAAACATAATGAATGATGAGGGTCAAGAGAGGATGATGACTGGTTATCACTGGGTTGCTAACAGCTAACCCCTGGGATCAGACTTTCCCACTCAAAGGGTACATACAGAGAAGAAAGAGAAGGTGGCAGGGAATTCAGGGGTCTGTAGAAAAGCAAGACATACCCACTTGTGTATACCCAGCTGTGAACTTCCTTCTCTCTAGAGAAGTCTACTACCTCCACTCTGCCCCTCTCAAATGAAACTTGCTTTCTATACTAGCCTTGGCATTTCTCTGGTGTTTAATCTTCAACACTAGGGGAATGAGGACCCATTCTGGATCTCCAAGACTGGTATCACTTACCCTCCAGAATTTGGTCTGTGAAAATGATCACAAATATCTCTCTCTCTTTAAAGTTATGTGGGTTCTCCTTATCAATGTTTTTACCTGCCTGCATTTCATTTCACAGAACAGGTAGTTTGCTGAGGAATGTGGCATATCCTGTCCACTTAGGCCCGGCAGGACTGCAGGCAAATTGCTTTTTCTGAAAGAAAGCATGTGGGGGTCAGCATGGTGGACTGTCGTGAGCAGCACAATTAATAATTAATCGGAGGTGGATTGTCTTTAAATGCAAGTTATATTCAATCACAACAATCGTCGTATATAACAAATTGATGCAAAAAGTATTGGGTGTGCTGGAGCACCCCAACTATCATTCAATGTGCACTAATTAAACACTATAGGTAAGTCACGCTATCCTAGGGCAACTACACTACCAGTAATTTACACAATTATAGGGCAACTAAACATTACAAGTAATTCACACAATTCCTAGGGCAAACATGAGCCCCCAAATACCTCCAATGCCATGTGACTTCTTTTAGCCAAAGAGCAAACACTGTCCTTGTCTGGTGGCTCTCTTAAGCCGACTCTGGACATCAGGGAATGGTGGAGTTGATCCAGGGATGGATAGCAAGGCGGCCAGTCTCACTGATATCCTTGGAACAAAAGCCCTCAATGTGTCAGGACAAGCAGTTTAAATACAGTTCCAAGTTGGTGGTGTGAGCTGGTAATTGGTTACAGCCTGGAAAAGTCAATGTCCATTGGTTATGTCCAATGAGATAGTATAATTGCAACTGGGCATATTCTTTGTGTATGTGCATGAGGCTGTGCTCCCTATCAATTGTAACCAGTCATTGCTAAGCATGCCTATGGTTAGGTGACCCCTTATAGCCCCTATTAATTGCAAGCAGGCATGACTAAGCAAATCAATGGCTGCTGTTCCTTATGGCCAGGAACTTAGTGAGTCCCTGGCATGTCCAGGCATGTCTATGGCATATGCATCTTACACGGACCCATTTTCTAGAATTATTCTCTTAACCTTATGTTCCCACCATCCTTACTTGTCTATCTTTAACAGTAACCTTCACTGTTCTTTTTTCTTTTCTTTTTAACATACAAGGAAAAGTGTATATAAGTTTACACTTGAAGGACTTTTTCGAAGTGACGCTAAGTAAGAATATCAATGGTAAACATGGAAACCACACCTGGAGGCTAACTGGCAGACATATTAATGAGCACCATCAAGGCCTATTTTAAATGTAAAAGACCTAGAGGCTCACCTGAGGGAATACCTCCAACCAAGTCCTTTGGCCTGAGGTAGAAAATGAAAGGTAGAGGTGAACTCATATGAAAGTTATAGGAAGAAAGGTGGGGATGAACCAGATGGAAAGGAAGACTTGATACTTTCTCGATGCTTATTTTACATATATTTTGCTCCATGCTCTACTCAGAACCATATATAAATTCCTAATCTGGCACACCAATTTTTTTTTTTTTTTTTTTTTTGTTATCAGGCCCCCTCCTGCATGGTGGGAGTTATCTCTTCTAGCCTAAATAAATCCTGCTCCATTAATTCATCACTTCCATGATTGCCCATGTATTTTATTCTTCAAAATTCGCAAGACAAGAACTCAGAGGAAATTGGCAGAGAATCTAGTCTTATCTCAAAACTTCTTTAACTCTACCTTTGTCACCTTCATTCAGATCTAAAAATAAGGACATCACCAAGATCTAGAATGTTTTCTTTTTCTTTTTTTATTCTTATCCCTATCATTACTTTCATGCTTCATAGAAAAATGCTATCTTCAATTCTTACATCCTAGATTAAACTTGATTGTTAATCTAACTTGATTGTTTATATAAATGGAATCATGCACTGTGTACTTTTTGTGTCTGATTTTCTTCATTCAAAATTATGTTTGTGATATTTTTCCTATTGTTGCTTACAGTCATGGTATATTACTTTCATTTACTGTATCATATAGTGGTATCAGTCTTAGAGATCAGGAACTGGTCTCACCTGTTCCCCTAGTGTTAAAGATTAAATACCAGAGAAATGCTGAGGCAAGCACAGAAAGCAACTTTTATTTAAGAAAAGGACAGAGGTTAGAGGTAGTAGAATTCTCCGGAGAGAAAGAGGCCCAGACCTGGGTGCTCACAGGAGTGAGGGTGTCTTGCTCTTTTACAGACTCCACAATCCCCCCCCCACTTTTTCTTTCTTCTCTGTATGTACCCTTTGAGTGGGAAAGTCTGATCCCAGGGGTTAGCTGTTAGCAACCCAGTGATAACCAGTCATCATCCCCTCTTGACCTCCATCATTCATTATGTATACTGACTGCATGGGCTTCTGCCTCCTGCCTCAGTTTATTGAGGAATGTGATATTTTCTGTCCCTTCAGACCAGGTGGGGTGCAGGCAGATTTCTTTTTGGCAAAGATAGCATGTGGGGAGTCAGTACAGTGGGCTCATTTTATGGAATTAATCTCTTAACCTCATGTTCCCACCATCCTCATCTATTTGTCCCCTTATAATACTCCATAATATAATATAAAGTCAAAGTGTGAAGACACTTAATTCCAACTAGTTTAGAAAAGTACACGAACTCTCGGTGCTTCTTACATGTCTTCTCCCTATTCTCAAGCTTCTACTCAAAATCAGAATGTCTCTCTGCTCAAAAAAATTCTTAAAATGCTTATAAGTACCTAATAATAGAAGATAAAATTATTTAAAGCAAAAACTGACAGAATTGAGTCGAATAGATGGTCTACTAATTATAATAAGAGATATCAACAACTATATTTTAGTGATGGAAAAGACAAATAAAAGAAAAACAATGTAGAAAAGAAAAATAAAAAGAACTAGACTTAATAGACAGCTATAGATCATTCTATTACACCCCTCCCCCACAAAAAAAAACCAGAATATCTTTTTCAAGTACCATGAGACACATTTTGAAATAAATCATATATTAAGCCAAAAACCTGAAAATTCTCCTGGGCATAGTGGTGCATGCCTATAATCTCAGAAAATCAGTAGGCTGAGGCAAGGGGATCTCAAGTTCAAGTTCAAAGCCAGTCTCAGCAACTTGGTGAGACCCTTGACAGCCGCAAGCAACTTAGGAAGACCTTGTCTCAAAAAACAAATAATAAATAAATAAATAAGGACTGGGGATGTGGCTTATTGGATAAGCATACTTAGGTTCAATCCCAGATATCAAAAAATAAATAAATAAATAAATACAGTTTTTAAAAGGATGGAAATCTTAGAAGTGTCTCTTCAGTTTACAGTGTAATCTGAAAGTGATAACAGAAAGAAACATGGAAAATTTATAAATATGCAAAGATTAAAATAATCAATCAAAGATAAAGGGTCAAGAAAAAAACAGGAATTTTTTTTTCAGAATGGAAATTTGAATAAATTTCAAATGAATAAAAACAATGTCATAACATACTCAATGATAAAAAGAGTGTTCAGAACAAAATTTACACTTGTGGACCTCTATGTTTAAAAAGAAGATATCAAATCAATAATCTAACTTTCTCCATTAAGGAACCTGAAAAGAAGAAGTTAAAATAATACAGAACATTTCTGAACAGACCAAATTTTTCGTGAAAACTTGTCACTATACTTTCTTAAATTTTCAAAAATATAATTCCTAAGTCGTTCTGTGAGGCCAGCATCCCAGAAGAAAAGCACACTGCAAAACAATATCACTTACAGATATAGATGAGAAAATCCTAACAAAATACTAGCAAACTTAATCTCATAGCACAGAACAGGAATATGCCTCATAACTAAATGAGAGTGGCTCAACCTAGGAAAATCAACAAATCTAATACAGCATATTAATATAATAAGAGAAAGCAAACATATGATCACCTCAGTAAATGCAGTATACATAAGTGACAAAATTCAACACTTTTTCATGATAATGTTAGGGAACAGATAGGTGAGAATGGTGGGAATGTGAGCTTAAGAGAATAATTCTATGAAATGGGCCAACTGTGCTGACCCCACATGCTTTCTTTGTCCAAAATCAATTTGCCTGCAGCCCTGCTTGTCCTAAGTGGACAGGATATGTCACATTGCTCATCAAACTGAGGCAGGGGTAAAGGTCAGGCAGTCAGTAGGAAGAGTAGGTAATGAAGGATAGGGGTCCAGAGAGTGACAATTTGTTATCAAAGAAAGAACAATGGGCTGCTAAGGGTTAACCTCCCAGATTGTACTCCTGGGTACTCTGTGTTGCTAACAATTAAACTCCATGCTCTCACCCTCAGGAATAGGGAGAAGAAAGATAAGATGAAAATTAAAGCAGGGGTGGGGGTTCTGGGATCTATAAGAAAGCAAGTCACACACCTTCCCATGGATACCCAGTTCTGGGGCTCCTTCTCTTTGGAGAAGTCCATCCCTATGCCTTTCTTAAATAAAACTTGCTTGATACACTTGCTTTTATTCTTCAACACCTGTGAATAAGAACCTGTTCCTGATCTGCAGTGGACCAGTATCAATAAGAGCCCTCAAGAAACTAGGAATAAGAGAAAACTTGTTCAATTAGAATACGAGCATTTATCTTTAAAAACCAACAGCTAACATCATATTCAATGGTGAAAAATTGAAAACTTTCTTCCCAAGATTAGGAACAAAAGAAAAGTGTCTCATTTTGCCATTCATATTTAATAAGAAATTACAATTTCTAGTCAGGGAATTAAGCAAGGAAAAGAAGCAAAAGACATCCAAACTGTAAAGAATGAAATAAAATGATCTCTATTTGAAAATGATAGTTATATGGAAAAAATTATAATTATAACCTACAAAAACATATCAGAACTAAGAAACAAAGTTAGCTAAGTGGCAGGATACAAGATCTATGTATAAAAATCAATTGTATTATTATACAATAACAATTCATAATCGCAAATAAAATTAATAAAATCATTTCATTTACAATAGAATTGAAAAAATAAAGTTTTGGAAATATATTTTTACCAAGGAGATGTAAAAGCAGTATGTTAAAACTATAAAATATTCTTTGAAAAATCAGAGAAAAATTGAATAAATAAAAAAAATCCTGTTTTAAAGAATTGGACGACTTAATATTGCATTAGAGACATAAAATGGTAATACTCCCTAAATTGATCTATAGATTCAATGAAATTAGTAAAGAGAATTTCAATGGCATTTTGTTTGTAGAAATAAGTAAGTTGATGCTAAAATTTATAGGAATCACAGGGACTCAATATTGTTAATCTTAAAAAATGAGAAAACTTGAAGGACTCATATTTCCCAATTTCAAAATCACTATGAAGTTATAATAATTAAAACAATGTGGTTCAGGTATAAGAATAACCAGATGGAGTAATCAAAGAAAATGAAAGTACAGAAAGAATCCCATAAACTTGTGTCCAAATTATTTTCAAAAAGGGTGCCAAAACCATTTAATAGGAAAAGATTTTCTCTTCAACAGATAATAAAAAGACAAATGGATTAGTACATATACAAGAATGAAATTGATTCCTTAACTCATACCATATGCAAAATAAACAAAATGAATTGAATACCTAAATATGAGGACCCAAATCATAGAACTCTATGACAAAAAACTAAGAGTAAATCTTCATGAAGGTGAATTTTTCAGTGAAATCTTAGAAACAGAAATAACAAACAAAATAGACAAATTGAACATAATAGAAATTGATAGCTTTTGTGTATCAGAGGGTACTGTCAAGAAAATGGAAAATATAATCCAGAGAATGGGTATTTGGAAGTCATACATGTGACAAGGTTCTAGCATTTAGAATGTATAAGAAAACTCTTATAACTCAACAACAACAACAATAACAACAAATGATAGACAACATGAAAAAATTGACAAACAACTTGGATGACATTTTACAAAGATGTACAAATGTCCAATAAGCATATAAAAAGATATTCAACATCATTGGTTGTTAGAAAAATTCAAATGAAAAACCACAATGAGGACCACTTTATAACCACTAAAAATATAGGGAATTACATGGGAAATTACAAATGTTGATGAGAATGTGCTGTTTGCAACATTCAAATACAGCTGATGAAATGTAAAATAGTGCAGTAGTCATGGAAAACAGTTTGGTTTTTCTTTTTTTTTTTTTTTTGGTACTGGAGATTGAACTCAGGGGCACTCGACCACTGAACCACATCCTCAGTCCTATTTTGTGTTTTATGTAGAGACAGGGTCTCACCGAGTTGCTTAGCGCCTCGCCATTGCTGAGACTAGCTTTGAACTTGCGATTCTCCTGTCTCAGCCTCCCTAAGTGCTGGGATTACAGGCTTGCGCCACTGCACCCAGCTAGTTTGGTTGTTCTTTTGAATGTTAAACATGGAATTACCATATGACTCAGCAATTTCTCTCCTAATATATATTCAAGTGAATTCAAAATAGGTGTCCAAACAAAAACTTGTGCCAAAAGGTACATGGAAACAACATACATAATATTCCCAAATAGCAAAAACCTAAATATCCATTAAGTGATAAGTAAAAAATCAAAATGTGATATATCTGTACAATGGAATATTATTTATTCACAAAATGGAGTTAAGTCTTGATATAGGCTACAACATTGATCAACTTTAAAAACATTAAGCTAAGTGAAAGAAGTCAGGCACAAGAAGCCACTTATATAATTCCATATTTCTCATATGTCCAAAAGATAAGAACATTTGTGGTTGCCAGTGACTGAATGGAGGAAGGAGGTGATGATAAATGAATGTTTTTAAAGGTTACACTACTTTCATGGGGAGATGATGAACATTCTCTGGACATAACAGTGATAATGCACATCACTGTGAATTTACTAAACATCACTGAGTTGTACTCTTCCAAGTTGTTTAAAATGGTGAATCTTGTGTTCTATGAACTTTACCTCAGTTTTAAAAGATGGTTACTTATTTGCAATTTTATGAAGAGCAGTATGACAGAGATGCATAGCAACAGTTAGCCAAATGGTTCTCCAACTGGCTACATCACACTCTCAGTAATGTAAAAACCGCTTTCTCAGTAATGTAAAAAAGCGTGTTCCAAAATTATTAACGTTAAATTTTGGATTAATTTCTGTTAACTACCTTTATCTATTTTATTGGAAGAAAGAGAAAAAAAAGTGAAGTAATCAGACATTCTGTGTTAGTTTACAAAGCTACAATATTCTGTTTATAGAATACTTGGCAGTTGACCAAGTGTTTTCATGTGCAATATTAAGAGTCAGGGGAATATAATAGGAAGAATGAAGTATTCAGAGCCAGGTGATCTTTAATGTTCCACTGAATAAAAACCTGCCATAGATTTGTCATCTGTAGAATATAAATACACAGTTATGTGATTTAACAAACAGAAATACCATCACAATTGTGGCTGCTATTGTTTAGTCTTCTTTTACTTGCATTGCATACCAATTTTGATGGTCAAACAGTTACTTTTTCTCTTAATTTCAGTGATGTCTGTATTGTTAGAGAAGATATTGCCCAAAGTTATACAGCTGTGATTGGGAGATGTGAGGCTTCTGGCTTACAGTTTATCCTTTCTGTGTACCAGACCTCTGCTTTTAAAACCCATTTCCTTTTGTGTTCCCTTAGACAATAATGTCCCAGGTAAACAGCACATTTTATTTTAACTGGGTATGGTACCCTGAAAGCTTTCCTTGTAAATCAGTGGCACAATGCCCTGAAAACTTATCAATCTAGTAAGCAAGACTTCGCAAACCAAGGCACCTTAACCTGTCCGCTACCCCCAAATCCTCATTCTCACCCCTGGACCTCATCTAACTACAGCAACTCTTTGAGGATGGTAATCATAGACTGTCTTGCAACCAATAACAAAGAAGCCATATGACCGTGGTGCCAATGTTGTCCAAGGATAAATACAGGTTCCTGGTTGAAAACTCCAGTGTGCTCCAGGAAGATATGACACATGGCAGAGAGAAATGACATTGACTGTGTCTTACTAAATAAGTTTGTCATTTGCAAAATTATATTTAGGGCAAGTTCTGATCCAGCTTTACTGACACCATCATTCAATTGCAATGACAGCTTGACAACCTGGTGTGCATAGTGAAAAAACTTTGGCCTATTAGTCAGACCATGTCTGGAATGTCTCTGTCTTTGCATCCCTGGGTGATCTGAGGTCTGAGTTGACTTAGTATTTGATGTCATATTCATATGTGTGACTCCAATCTTGGGATCTAAGGCCATATGTGTAATCTTCGGGAGGTATTTTTGCATCCTTATTATTTTTAACAACAAAATAAGGATGTATACTAGAAGATACCCAAGATAAATTGCTGATTTTATATTCTGAAGCATGATTATACATTGATATAATATTCCCATGTTAATTTACAGTTTTAACATCATTTCAGTCAAAATCTCATGGGTATATCTAGGAGTGAAATTTAAGATAATGATTTTTAAAGTGTTGTTATAATATTTTATTTTTAAGATATCTGTGATATTAAAATACCATCAATTCCATAACAACTTTTCCAGAAAAAGTAATGCTTTCTGAAAAACTAAAAGTAAAAAAATCCAATTAACATAATTTGTTAACATAATTAAATATCCTCTAAATTTTAAATATCATACCTTAGAATCTAAAATTTCTCACATTTGGGTTCAAAAATGAAGTAACTTTTGATTCTTGTCTGTTTTGTGTGACAACATGGGGACATTTAGTTCATCTGTGATTGCGAACCATTAATACCAATAAAATGAACAGGATAATTCTGTCATAAAAAGAAGAAGATTGAAGTTTTATCTACATTCCTAATTTGAGTAAAATGATAGTTTTCCTTTTTTCTCTAAGTTGAATTACGTATCACCAAAAATTAAACAGATTTTCTTGAAAGGCTACTGGAAATTTTTGACATGTAGATTTTCTACGTTTCAGTGAGAATTAGTCACACCAATCTTCTCAGATTTGCAAATGCTTGATCTGTCCTGAAAAGTTTGACAGTTGCAAAGACCTTTAATTACAGTCCCTGACATGTCTCAAGAAATACTTTTGTCTTAATGACAAAAGGCTCCATTGTAGGATTGTATGGTGTCCTCTACTGTCCTACAAAGTATTTGGTTGTTGTTTCATAAGATATGTTGTAAGTTGGTTATTCTTTCAGTAATAAAAATCTGCTTCTCTTTCTTTTTTTATTAAAATTTTATATTTAGTTGTAGATGGACACAATACCTTCATTTTACTTGTTTTTATGTGGTGCTGAGGATCAAACCCAGTGCCCCACGCATGCAAAGCAAGCGCTCTGCCACTGCACTACAATCCCAACCCCTGCTTTTCTTTTGAAACTCTTTTTTTGATACTTTAACTCTATGCTCTCTTGTATTTATAGTATATATTATGTATTCTACTTAGTGTTGCATCTCCATGTAATTTTTTTAAAATATTTTTTTAGTTGTCAATGACCTTTTATTTTATTCATTTATATGTAGTGCTGAGAATTGAACCCAGTGCCTCATGGTAGGCAAGTGCTTTGCCATTGAGCCACAATCCCAGCCCCTCAAAACTGTAATTTTGATGAAATATTTTCAGTGATGATGAATTAAAAATCTGTTACAATTTAATTGCATGTGGTGATAGTTGTGCAAATAACTGAACTAAGATAATACTCCCAGAAAATGAATATATTTTCCACCTGGTGGAATAAATGCATATATATCTTTGGGGCCTATATTAACACTTACCTCTTCCTTCTAGAGTTGGGTAGGTTATTTTGGCAGGAGATTGAAGATATATTTTGATTTGGTTATAATTCAAAGTAGGTTAAAAAGTCTTCAAAAATCAAGAAAATATACATATGTATGTATGTGTGGGTTTTATTTATTATTATTGTTATTACTATTACTATTATTACTAGCTAGGACACCACAATGCTTTTATTATAAGATGGGTAATAATTTTAAATTAGACATTATGGGAGGTCTCTGAGAGTTATTAATGGAGCAGAAATAAATTCAGGAAAAATGGTAAGAAATTCACTATAACTAAATAGCTATAGTCTTGCTGCATCACCTCTGCTGTCACCTCATTTTCCATGAAACATGCATACTCCTTCTCTGAAACACTTTTTCACAAATTTCAGTGTTTTTCTTTCTAACTCATACAATACCCAACTACTCACATACTCTGTATAGAAACAGAAATCAAATAGATTTAGAACTCAATAGATATGACTTATTTTATTATTTCCCTCTAAGCTGTGATTCTCTATTCTTGGTTAAATCCATTTTTCATGTTTCTAATGTGGTGTTCCTGTGCTACTCACCTATTTCTAATCCTGGAAGAAACTGAAATAAACTGAAAAATTATAACTAAAGTTAAAGGTACATACTAAAAGTTTTAAAAAAGGGTGGGGGAGGGCAGGTAAAAGAAATATACAAGAGGTGGACTGAAGTATTGTCCTGTTATGTATTTGGTAGTCCTTGCTTTCTAAAGCTTAGGCTCTCTCTCACCCTCTTCTTAGTTTCTAGTAAATGTAATTTAAGGATATTCAAAAACATTAATATCAAGCCCACATACCTAGCCCACATGCCTCATTCACATCTAGCCCCAGGAAGAAGAAAAATGGCTATTTCTAGAGGAATAGATGCCATGCTGATTAATCCATCACAAAACCCAAAAGCAAAGGAGAAGGCACATAGATCACTTCTGTTTGTTTTTAACCTTTAAAATAGAGTGGAGATAAAAGAAGACCACCCAAATGAGATCAAGCACAGGGTATTCATTCAGAGCTTGCCACAGCAAGAAAGCTGCCATCACTTGGCAGAAATTCAAAGACAAAAAGGACAGCAGGCAAGCTTCATAGTGGAAGAAAGGAAGACTTCAGTGTACCCTGATAAGAGGCTGCTAGCGTGAGGAAACTGTAGGCGGCCTAACTAGAAGTGCAAGTCTATGTGATGGGTTTCCAATTATATCTGACTCTCTCTGGTTGGTCCTGAGTTAAAACCAAAGACAAAGAATATTATAATTATAGTTATCGACCAGGTCCTAATCACTCTAGGTAAATTCCTTGCAGAGATGGCAGTTTGGCTTTCCAGGCTTGGTTGCTGCCAATATGATAGAATAGACCTCTATTATTATATATACTCTGCCCACTGCCCATTTGTATATTTAGACTACCACATATATCAAATATTTTCTGTTGAGGTTCTTCATAATATTTTATTGCATATACAACCTTCCAAAAATGTAAAACACCATTATTAGCTTCTGAGTTGTGCTAAACAGGTCATGACTTAATGAGCTCTGGTCTAGCATATTGAACAGTTAAAGAGATAGGTGAAGAAAACAGTTAACATTACCAGTTGACTTCCATGCTCAGTTCGCAAAACTGACCACCAGAAAAACCTGTTGAAAACAGAAAAATAAAGTTAAATTTATTAGACCTACTGTTTTAAGGAAGAATACCACCTTGGAGAAGTCTTAATGTGTCTCAGAAGTGAGAAATTAGGGAGACAATATTTACAAAAGTAAGGCTTAGGTAATGGTCATTTTTATCTGAAGGACTAAAGAATAGGTTTTGCAAACTAAGAAACTATCTGGGATGGGGCAGAATTTATGACAAAAAGGCTTTGGAATGGTAGGTACAACAAGGCAAATGTTATAAATGATTAATATCAAGCAAGCTATTATTCTTCCTAAAAAACATGTTTAGTTTGATCACTGATTTTCCAGGAACAAGTATTTTTTTAATTAAATAGCCAAGGTATTTTGTTTTCCTAATTCCATCTTTGTTCAAGGAAAAAAAAAAGAAAATATGCTTTTTTCCAAAATTGTTACCAATTATAGATGGGCACAAAATTATACTGGTTCAGTTTTAAGCACTTAAGTACAACTGAATTACAAAACTTATCTTTAAAATAAATATGCCATAGACTTAACTTTCCAGTGCCTAGCAATGCCTGCTATAAAATAGGTGACTAATGAAAAAATACCATGTCTATTTGAGTTCAAATTTTAATCCAAAGGGATTTAATTAGCTGAAAACAGCGATAATGTGTTATATCACCTTGATTTTCAGTTAAAGATTTTCTGAATATTAATCAAATACATGGAATTAACTGATTAGTATAGTACCTTTACTTCCTATATGGGAGTATATATGTTTTAACGTGGAGTTTACTGGAAAAATTGTTCCTTCTGTAATCTTGGTTCTGCTTTCTTCTTATCTCTTTCTCATTGGGAGTGAAACATTCTAGCTTCTCTCATGATAACACCAGTGAAAAGCACCAATACTCTCTTCAAATATAAAACCTCCCAGTGAAAGAGCTGCTCACAGTTAAGGGCAGGAGTGTCTCTAGCTTAACCTATTTATGCTGCAACCTGAAATCACTAATCTCCCTGACATCTTCATTTCCTGGGTCCCCTTCTAAGCCCTTGATTTAGAAAGAAAAAATCTATTTTTTATATTTCTGCATGGAATTCTCAGCGGATTGTAGATAAATTGTGCACTATAGCTGTCAGCAACACATGTTATAAAACCCCAGGAAATGTTCTTTATTTCACATGTCAGTTGGCTTTGTCTTGAATAAGCTGATCTCTAACAGCAGGTAATTGTTTTTCTTCTTTGACTGCCTCTAGCAATGTATTCTCTTCCTCCTTGCTATGTACAGTTCCCACATGCTCCACAAACCCACATGCTCACAAACATTTCTCCTGCAGGATAGGGAGAATTCTTCTCAGGACATTCTTTTCACAAACCGGAGGAATAAGGCAAAACGTAGTTGAAACAACATACTTGAAGAATACATTCTGAATAATTAAGACTAAAAAATAAAATGGAAGTTTTTAGACAGAGGACTCCATGTTAATTCAAGTTTAGGATGAACCATGTATCAAGTCATGAACTGTGGATTCTTGCTTACCATGGGTATAAAAGGCAGGGAACAGAATTCACATAATTGCAAAATTCAAAAATTATTTATGAGTGGATGAACAAAACAAATTAATGCAGAAAATAGGCAAATGCATAGAAAATAAATTCTTGTTGAAATTAGAGCATTGACTTTTAACATGAGGGTTTAGATAATGATTCACACAATAGCTAGAATTTCTTGAAGACATACTTAATGAACAGGAAAGACAACAGTCACTTGAACCAGTATTTTCAATAGAATCTGTTTCCTTATTTTATGGACCATTTGATTACATTTAGGGTTATACTAGTACCCTGGCATCAAATGTCTGAAAATGGAGAAATCTGATGTAATTAGGTGGATTTTTTTTTCCTGTCACATTTTTACATTTACTTAGAGAAATAATAAAGCTTATTCCATTGAGTAGGAAAGTCTTTTTAAGAGAGCTTTGGGGCAAAAAACTTACCATTTTTTTAAAAAAAATTAAATTAGTAAAATAGCAAATAGCTGAAATGCATATAGTACTCATTATATGTTATTTTGGAATTCAAACATTCTTTACAATTCAATGTATTTAATCAGCAATTTATTTAACATTTTGATCCCCAGGTTATATAAACTGAAACACAATGTTACATAGGCAGACTTTGGAAGAGTCAGGATTTGATTGTGGGCACTCTGGTTCTAAAGTCCAGAATGATAACTGTTGGGTAATTTATATGTCTGTTAGATCTAATTAGTTTATTGTATTCTCATGTACTCGGTTTTCTTACTTGTCTTCTGTTTGATGGTTGTTGTAAAGCCAGATGACCAAAAGAGGCAGATTAAAACCGCTGGGTAAGGCTTTATTGAGATGTACGCTCCGGGTGAACTCCTTAGTCCAACAGAGCGGGTCCAGGAGAATTGCACACGTGTTCCTTGGTACAGAAAATTTAAAGGGCCCTGTACAGAAAAGGAAGGCTTAAGGCAGGAAGAGAAGAGCTGGAGGTAGGAAGAGGAGGTAATCTAGAGTTCTGTGTTCTCTGGGATTGGTCAGGGGATCCTGCTAAGGTCAGAGTCCTTCTGGGATGAGTCAGGAAAAGTCCACTGATTGGTAGGAGGCGCCATTACTGCTTACGTATCAGCGTCTAGTTGGCTGTTCCTTTGTGCATGCGGGTTGCTTTCTCCTTTGTTCCTTGAGGCCTCCCGGTGGCCACCATGTTGTACTTTCTGCACTTGCCTCGTGAGAAGAAACGCGAAATCTTGAGCAGACCTAATAGTTGTATTCATTATTGAAACAGGGGTATTGAAGTCACCAAATATTATTATACAACTGGGTATTTCTTCAATTCTGTCAGTTTTGGCTTCATATACTTTGATGATATGTTATTAAGTATGTTTATAATTTTTATATCTTCTTGTTGAATTGCCTTTCTTTGTCTCATAGTTTTTTTGATCTTAAGTCTATTTCATGTGATGTTAGCATAGCATTCCTATTGGCTTTCAGTTATTGTTTGTGTGGAATATATATATTCAAATTTTCATTTTCAATTTAATTATGTCTTTGAATCTAAAATGCATATCTTATAGAGGGTGTATAGCTAGATCAGTTTTTTTTGGTTTGTTTGTTTTGTTTTTTGTCCATCCTGTTGATCTAGCTTTTTTATTCCAAGAGTTTAATCCATTTACCTTCAAATTAATTATGATAAAGAGGGACTTACTGTGTCATTTTGACTTTTAATTTCTCTGTGCTTTCTAACCTCTTTTATCCTTAATTTACATTTACTGTTTTCTTTTGTGTCTAGTTGATTTTTTCATGTGAAACATTTGAATTTCTTTCTTATTTCATTTCATATATTATTCATAGTTATTTTCTTCATTGTTACTGTAGGGAATATATTTCATATCTTAAAGTTATGAGACTATAATTTGAGTTTATACCAGTTTGGCTTTAACATACAAAATACTCTAATGGCTCTGTCCTCACCCTTTTTGATTGTTGTTGTTAGAGAGTTACAAATTTAAACAGTGTGCCCACAAACAAACTAGTACTTTTGAATGCATTGTTCCCTATTACGTAAAAAACAAACTATGTGGTTACAAACCAAAGTTACAATAATTTTAGTCTAAACTAATTGATTTTTTAAATTAGTCTCTTAAAATATGTAGAAAGCAAGAAGAAGAAATACAAATTATTGTTCTAATAATACTAGTTTTTATACTACAGAACTTTATTAAGATCTTTATTTCTCCATTCAGCATTAAGTCAGTCTATGGTGCCCTTTCATCTTACCTTGTTCTCCCTTAAGTATTTCTTGCAGAGCAGATCTAGAGGTAACACTCTCATTTTCTTTTGTTTACCTAAGTATTTATAATTTCTCTGTAGCTTTTGAGGCATAGTTTTCCAAGATGTAGAATTCTATGTTGATTATGTTGACATTTTTTTTCTGTTTTTCTTTTAGCACTTGAGATGCATTGGCCTACTACTTTTTGGTCCTGAAAGTTTCTGATGAGAAATACATTGACTATCTTATTATGGATACCTTGTGTGTGACAAGTTGCTTCTCTCTTACTGCTTTAATTATTCTCTCTTTGTCTTTGTCTTTCAGAAGTTTGATTATAGTGAACATTACTGTGGGTCTTTTTGTGTTCCTTTTACTTGGAATTCATTGAGCTTTCTGGATGTTTATATTGATATCTTTAATCTACTTTGGAAAGTTTTTAACCCTCAAAATTCTCTATGACCCCTTGTCTCTCTCTTCTCCTTCTAATACTCACACAATGCCTATGTTGTTCTACTTTAAAGTATCCCACAAGTTCCTTAGGGTATATTCATTTTTTTTTTTTTAGTTTTTTTCTGTCCCTTATACACAATAATTTCTATTGCCCTATCTTCTAGTTTGCTAATTATTTCTTTTGCCTTCTCAAATTGGCCTTTGACTTCTTCTTTTTCATTTCAGTTATTAAACTTTTCAGCTCCAGAATTTCTTGTTAAGTATTTTATTTATTGATATTTTAATTTTTCTATCACACTGATTTCTTAAATTCCTGCACATTTTCCTTTAGTTCATTGACCATCTTTAAAATAGTTGTTTTAAAGTCATTTGTTTCGTAGATCTATCATGAGGTCTTTCTCAGGGGCTATACTTACCTAGTTTCTTTTTTTAACGTGTGATAATTTTTGAAAAGTATACGTGGGCTCTCTTATCTTTTCATAATAACAACCCTAACAGGTAGATAGTGATTTCTCACTATTGTTTAGATTTTCATTTCCCTGAGAGCTAGTGATGCTGAACACCTTTTAATGTACCTGTTAGGTCTTTTGTACAACTTCTCTAAAGAAGTGTCTATTCAAATCCTTTGCTCATGTTTTAAATCATATCATCTGATGTTTTTGTTTGACTATTAAAGTATATGAAGTTTTCATATATTTTGAACATTGACCTCTTGTCAGATACATGCCTTGCATATGTTTTCTTCCTTTGCATGGGCTGCCTTTTTATTTTGCTGATTGTTTCCTTTGTTTTGCCAAAGCTTTTTACTTTAGTATATCCCCATTTAGTTATTTTTGTTTTTGTTGTCTCTACTTTCAGAGCCATTTCTAAGTCAAATTAACCTATTTCCTATGATTTATTCAAGAAGTTTTATGATTTTTGATTTTATATTTAAGTCTTTGATTCATTTTGAATTAATTTTTGTTAGTTGCACACAATAAGGGTCCAAATCAAGTAGTGTTGTCAAGTATTATTTGACCCTATATGCATGAGTTCCTTTTTTTATTGGCACTCAATTCTGCTCCATTGGTTTATGTGTCTATTTTTATGCCAGTATCATATTGTGCTGATTACTATAGCTTCTGTATGACAGTTTGGAATTAAAAAATGTAATATCTCCAGATTTGTTCTTCTTTATAAAGACTACATTTGTTACTTCAGGGCTTTTGTAGTGTCATGTGAATTTTAGAATTTTTTTTCTATTTATGTGAAAAAAATGTCATTGAAATTTTGAAAAGGATTATATTGAATTTATAGATAGCTTTGGGTAGTATTGACATTTTAACAATATTAATTTTTCTAGCCCATGAACTTGAGGCATTATTCCATTTGTTTGTGTCTTTGTAAATTTCTTTCATCATTGTCTTACTTTTTCCAGTATACAAATCATTCACCTCATTGATTAGATTTTTCATAAGCATTTTATTATTTTTGACATTATGGTAAATGGAATTGTTTTCTTTGTAGATATTTAATTGTTAGTGTATAAAAAGATGACTGATTTTTGGACTTGGGACATTACTATCTCAGCATCTTATCAACCTAGCTGGACCAATAATGTTAAATGTTAAATGGAAAAGAAATGATTTGTTCCCCAAAGCAATGCAAAAGAATGTATTACCTATGCTGGGAAATTTTTCCAGAAGGTTCTTTGAGACTCTGACATTTAAAAATAAGCAAATACTTTAGCACTAATGCTATGTCACAAAATAAGTACCCTCCCCAGTAGCTGTATGCATGCTCAACTTGTAGCAACAGAAAATATTTGCAAAAAATGAAAAGACTTCATTATTATTTTTAGCTGAGGAATGACTATTCATCAGGGAGGTAAGTCATTCCTCAGTGAAGGAAACCTCATTTACAGTTCATAGATTTGTATGTCATTTAGATATAGAGCAGATAAAGCTGCTGGGATATCTGGAGAAATGATCTTTAGGTTGAGAAAGTTATGTTGCTCCCAAAGAAGGATTTGAAATACATACTGCTAACTAGACCATGAAGTAGTTTCTTGAAGAATTGTTTTGTCAAATTGAAGAAATGTTTATCATAGAGGTACAAAATTGCAGATGCCTGAAACTAGCTAAATAACTCATATCCTTAAAAACTACTTTAATGGGAGTATAAGGCATACAATTCAGGTTTTGATACAAGATGGAATCAAAACAATTGCTCTATGTGGTTGAGATAAACATAAGAAAATAAACAAATGTATTCTGAAAAAGAAGTGTGCATAATACTTAAGCAATATGAAAGCAGATAGTTCTAGGTTCAATGTTTGTATTATAAGACCTTCTATGGGTTAGTGAAGATTCCGCCTCTATCTTTACAGAGCTACCTTCTGCATAGAAGTAACTGTTATCAAGACCAAGGAACCTCATCGTTGGATCCAAATTCACTGAACTCGGAAATTCTTCCCGTTTGAAATTTATCATTAATATAACTGTTTTTGAGAGATTGAGGTTAATTGGGACAAAAGAACATGTGTGATCTGCATAGAGGATTTCCTGTGCCATAAGAGAATTGCCTTGGTGACAATTTCAACATTAGTTGAAGAGGATTGTGGGATAGATGGATTTGAAATAGTGTATGACTGATACCAGTCTCTATGCAGAGTTGGCAGAAGTGCCCTGAGAGTCAGAGAGACACAGAGAGACAGAGACAAACAGAAAGACACAGAGAAAACCTATATATTCATTGCAACAGCATTTATTGGGTCCCAAATGATGATATAGGAATGTTCTTAGTGGCTAATGAGAAAGGATTGAATAACAGAAGACACAATGGTTCTTTGCACATGTGCTTACACTAAATACTACTTTATAATTCACTTTCAATTACATGATATTATCTGATATACATAACATCACATTTTATAAATGATTTGACCAACCCAAGTAAGAGATAGGGTTAATGGCAAGGGAAAGGGGAGGGGAATCTGCTAAAAAAATTTCAGTGTTCTAATTTAATCTCCGAAATTATACAAATATAATCAGGTTATTGGAAGTTTTGATCCCTCAAAGGGTATCCTGTTATAATTAGAATAGATTCCAAAATGTATAAAGATGATTAACATGCTCTGATCTCTGGTAAACACTCTAAATTCATGTCTGCCCCTTTGCCATCTCTCCTTCCTTTCACTGGCCTTCATTAATTCCCTCAAACATAAAGTCCTTAAACATACTGTACTCCATCATAATACTTGGCACACTATCAATTTTATTATTAACTAGTAGAAATTATTTAATAACTGGCCTCTGATCTGTACTCTAAGCCCTGTGTTGATAATTCCACTTCTACATTGCTTATTTGGTCTATTCTCAGTGCTCTGCCCAGTATCTGGCACATAAAAGTGCTTATTCCATGTCCTTTAGTTTACTCCAAATAAGAAAATTATCTTTCTTTGATCTTGTGGGAAATTATCTTCCCATGACCTTGTTTCTATGCCTTCTATCTGATATCAGGCAGATTATATACTCCTCCCTTGCTCAACCTGTGTAACTTTGGCCCATTCTTACAAATCCAATTTAAGAGTCTCTCAGACAATTGTTTCTGCCTCTTCTGATCTTTTCACACATTTACTGTAATAATTAAACAACCAACATTTGATTACATCATTCTTTTTATAAAAAAGTATATATCTCCTAAATTTGTTTTCTTTCTTCCTATACAATATTTTTTTTTTTTTTTTTATGGAATGTCTTTCCATTTTCTATTCTTCAATTTCTTTCTTCAGCGTTTTATAATTTTCATTATAGAGTTCTTTTATCTCTTTGATTAGATTAATTCCCAAATATTTTATTTTATTTGAGGTTATTGTGAATGAGACAGTTTTCCTGATTTTTTTTTTAATTCAAAATTATTTTTATTTTTTTTTAATTTTAATTTTTATTTATTTTTCTCAATATTTTAAAAGAAATTCTGCAAGTCTTTCCCCCCATTTTGTGTTTCAGAGCTGTAAACCTGCTGGGCATCTTCAAGGTGATGAGTAACAACTATCTGACATTTGGAAGATACTCCAGAGTAGAGAGCAGTTAGGAGACAAAAGTTTTTGATAGAACATTGATCTGTAGCTGATCAAAGAGAGGGCATAGGGAAGACGGCCTTATTATTATTTTTTAGGAGGCTGAATGTCAGAGATTGTAGTGAACATTTCAAAACATATCAGAGAAAATAACAGGTTAGATATTTGTCTCTCAGGATGCATCCATGAGAAATGTACTGACAAAGTCCATCTGAAAACTAATAAGAAAGTCAAGGTTAATAGAAGAAACATTGTTTGAGAATGCCAAACAATATTCACTGAGGTTTTAATTTAACCTTATATGAAAAAGCTACACAGAAAGTGTAGCAAATCCATTGGAATATAAATCACTCACCATAATCTGTGTATTGGGCGCTTTTATTGAAATATTTTTATAATTTTCAAACATTGAATTTAATCAACCCAACAGTACAAAAGCTGGCAATCTGACAGAAAGATAATAACTGAATAGACTTTCGTTTTCAACATAAATAGATCTTGAGGACTGAGGAAAACTATTTTCTCCCTATTCATTCCATGTCATAAATCTATAGAATTAAATAATCTTGTTTTGAAAATCCTATTCAGACAGGGAACATGGAGCTCTTAATCTCAAAATCCTGTGTACCAACCTGTATTGCACTGATAGGTTTGCTCTTTTTCTTATTGAACTGTAAATTCCTAGGGTCCAGAGATTTACTTTTTTGCACGCCCCTAAATGTCTGGTTTATACAAGGCACTTTTTAAAAGTGAAAGGTTAAAGAAGATGTAGCAGCTGATATTGTTGTGAACAAAAACAGTTTCAAAATTATATTTGGAAAAATATGAAAAACTTCTCCTCAGTCATGAAGCAAGAAAATAATTTTTAAACAGATTTGACGTATTTAGGGACAAAGATGCTGAAAATCCTTTCTCCAGAATCTGCGTTCTAGAGTTTCTGAAGTTTCTTTGTCTATTTCAGCTTGGGATGAGGCATAGCAAACTGCTGTTGTAAAATCAATATAGTATCTGAGATAGGAGTAATGAGCAGAATATTAATAATAGCTACATGAATTAGTACATCCAATATACCAGTTAAAATAAGTGTTGAGGCTGGGAAGAATCATAGTTGAAACACAGGGACTTAAGTTCTCTTCTGCCCCATGGGAATTGAACCCAGTGCCTTGTGCATGCTAGGTAAGCACTCTACCACTGGGCTACATTCCCAGTCCCAGAAACAAGTTTTGACAAGAGGGGCACAAAAGGAATTATGCTTGTCCTCAAAAAGGAAAAAGTTTATGACCACAAGTTTATGAAAATAGTTGTTGATGGGGCTAGACATAGAAAAGCCCAAACTGCATAGTTCACACTTGGAAGTGGATTCACAACAGATAGTTTAATCCAGTAGTATAACTAAGGAAATTGCAGTGATATGGGATTACAGAAATGAGAAAAATACATGATAATTCTCTAACAGAAATGCCCCTGTGGAAGTAGATCTTATCTCTCCAAGAGCTGCTTAGCTTGTTATTTGCCATCTTTACACCTGTTTGGGAGCTACAACTGGACCAGGTGCATAAAGCAGTTAAAATAAGCGTTGAGGCTGGGAAGAATCATGAGACACGTGGATATAGTCAAGCTTGGCCTCTTCATGGTTTTATTGTTTTCCTTTCAAATCTCCACTCCAAACAAAAATTTACACTTCAATTTTGATTCTTTTATAATGTAGATGACTCCATGGATCAATTATACTACACTTATATATATTCTCAAAATATTGAGTGGGCATGTGGCAACCCTGAGAATTTGGAATGGGTATAGAGCAAAGTCTTCCTTTACTTCTTCACTGATGCTGGTTCATGTGGTAGTCAGAATTTTATAAATTGTACCACAAAGACATGTCTAATCCTAGAATCTGTGAATACAATGAGTTAGTATGCTTGTGGGTATGCTATTTTAAATGACAAAAGAGAATTTCTAGATGTGATAAGGTCACTACTAATCAACTGTTCCTTACAAGAAGAATATTAAACTGGATTATCCATGTGGATCTGGTGCAATCACAAGTGGCATTATAATCAAAGCTCCTTCTCTAGCCAGCAGGCATACAGGAATAAAGAAGGGAAGGTCAGAGAAGTTTGAAGCATGAAAAGGACACTGTTGATGGATTGAAGATGGTGATCACAAGATGGAATGCCAGCAGTTCTGAGACACAGCAGACACTGACACAGATGTATAGCTGCAAAGCAACTAGATTGTGACAACCACCAAATGAGCTTGGAAGCAGATTTTTCCTGTAAACTTCCAGGTACATAAGGCTAGTCTAGCCAGTGTCTTGATTGTAGTCTTGTAAGTTCCTGCACTGAGAACTCAGTCCAGCCTACCTGGACTTTGGACCTAGAGAACTGTGGGATAATTAATGGGTGCTATTTTTAGATAACAGATTTAGAGTGATTTGTTATACATCAACTGAAAACTGATAAAGCTACATATTGACATATTTATGGATGAAATTATTCTGATTTGTGTCAAATTAATTTAGTGTAGAAGCATGAAAATGGAGGTAAACAAAACTATAGTTAAATATATTTAAAATAAGCTGTAGTTAAAATGTTATAAAAAGCTGGAATGTGTGCTTGAGACAGTTTTACAAAGGAACTAGTAAAAAATGGGTTCTACAACATTTTGAAAGTCCACATCCATTTTGAAACTCTAAAAGGGTAAATCAAGAAAATTTGTGCCAATCTAAGATAAATTTCTGCCCCTGTGCTCAAGTGGAGGGATGGGATAGCAGGTGTTCTCTCTTTCATTTCAAGACTAGGGAATCTTTTCTTCAACAAAACTGCTTGGAAGAGCTTGTTGATTGAGTGACATCATGACATGATATCACAGACAACTAAAGTACATGTTAAAGTAATCTGTGTTGGGGATGGAGAAAGGGTGAGGGGGGAAGTTGCATTTGAGTAGACTCCCATAGGAGGAGCAATGAAATATTTCCATGGACTAGAGATAGTGTAACACACAGCGTGGACGGATTGGTTCTTTGTCTCTGCAATTTGAGGAATGAAATCCATGGATACAAGGGTGAGAGCAGAGTAACAGGATTTATTAGAGTGACAGAAAAAAAGAAGAGCTCCTGAAGAGGGAGGGTCCCAAGAGAGGGATGCCCACAGGTGTCTGTTGTCTAGGGATTTTTATGGTCTTTACCTGTCCCTATAGATTGGCAGGGATTATGTTAATGAAAGGATGCTAGCTAGCATGGACAAATAAGCTTTCTAAGCTCTGAGTTTAACAAGCCAATCAGAAATGCATAATATCCCATATTTATATAATTAAGAGAATGGGTCTAACCTTGTGGTTTGGCATGTCTGTAAAGGCTAAGAAATGCTTCAGGTAAGGTTAGATTTAGTGGTAGTCATTGCTAGGAGTAGGCATAGGGGTAGCTAAAGAAGAGCTATTGTGATTGAAGCTGTTAGAAACAGTAATAGGTGTTAGGGAGCCACTGTGGATGAAGCTGTCAGTAGCAGCAAGTAACAGGATATTCTTCAGACCTGATGTCTCCTTTCAGAATGGCATGTTGTTCTCCTCCCCTCTCTCCCTCCCTTCTCCAAGGCCTTATCCTATCTGTCTATGGGAGGTCTACCTTCCTGCCTCATTGCCTCAATAGGTTGCATGCAAAGAAAGTAGATGTGACACTGTCTTAGATCATGTTTGTAGTGTTTCGTGGAGGGTAATGACGGTGCATTCTGGATTTGTTTGGACGGTGAGGGAACTAAGTGACCTCTGGGAGAGTATGTTTGCTTTCAGAAATAAGTGTTGGGCAGCGGTGACATTCTTTGAGGGACCTATAGGAGCATCCCCATGAGGAAAATCTTGATAATGAGAGACTTTACCTTGTGGTAAGACTACCCTGTCCCTGATCATTTTTCCCTTTTTAACTATTCCTACAGGGATCAGAAACCTTTGTAAGCATGTGGGTGTGAGAGAAGCAGCAGAAAAGATGAGCAAGAAAGAATGTAGTTTTCCCCTGTCCATGCTTGTTCCAGCTGGGAATAAGGGAGTTCATTTAAGACAAAGCAAGTTTGGTGTGTGATTATTACACAGGGTTTGACTTTCTGACTGGAAGATGGAGATTATGTCTTATAGTAACAGTAATATTGTCAAAATAGAATGTGACCACAAACACATCTGTAGACAGCCTGTCTATTCCCTTACTTATTGCTTCCCAGAGTAAATTGATGGTGTTAGAGATGGTTCATTACATGGGACTCAGGGGCCAGAGGTAGAGTTTATTTACCATGCCCTCCTGGAATCTCGGAAATGTAAAATGTTGTGATACACAAATGCAGGAAATGATGGAGCTGAGAGCCAGCACTGGCTGTGGAGAGCTGAGACTTTGTTCCTGGAGCACAAAACATACACATCTTTCTTTGCATCTTCTCCCTCCCATCAGTCCCTGCTTTATTCTTACCTGGGATAATGAAATAATCTTGAAGTTGGTGTCCTTTGCTCAAGACAACCACTCTCTTTCAGTCCCTTTCTCATACTGCACCCAATATGGAAGTGATTATTTAGAAATCTAAAATATCATTTTAGAAATTGTATTTCTAAGACTGAATTTTGATCATATCATCTCTTATTAAAATCCCTCAGTGATTCTTTATAACCCACAGGATTAAATCCAAACATCAAGATAAACATCTCCTTCTAGATCTGTTGTCTTCCTCCCTTTCTGGTTTCCATTTCTTATGATCTAGATAGTCTAAGTCATTTGATATTTACAGACTATTTCAAACTCATAATAAAAGTGACAAAAGCTCTTCCAAAGCACACCTTTCCAAAGTTTTAGATTTTTTGTGTATCAGTCAAATGAATTTTTATTACTAGGTACACTATGCTGTCAATTGTTGAAGGTAAGCATTATGTTGTATTCTATTCACTGCCATATATCCAAGCACAAATACATATTTTACAGAGAGAGGGAAAAAGAGAAAGCAAACTCATTAATGTAAAATTACATTAATAGTGCTTATAGAACAACTGAGAAGGCTCCCAGAATTTGAATTTTTGGTTAAATAAAACTTCAGAAAAACACCTTCTTATTTCTTTAAGCCTGGCCCACTGGTCATAATTTAATTTTTCTTAGTTAAAGCCTTGAATGGTCCTCTCAGTCCTCATTTATATGAACTTGTTTGTGGTCAGGATTAGTAAAATATACATTCTAGCTGATTTTGATGTGAATTGAGCTAAAAAAAAAATCACAAGAGGATGTGATTGTGATTTTATTAAAAAAATAAATGTACATGGTTACCTTAGTTTCTCATGATTTACTTCTGCTTATTGAAATCCAAATTCTGGTGGATTTCAATAAGTATAATGTAAAATATTACACATTATAAATATAGACTCATTTAGTTGCAGTTTTAGGCAGATAATTAAGGAAGTGTAGGTCCATTAGCAATCAATCTGCTGTTTATTTGCTTATGTGATGATGGAAAAATGAAGATAAAAACTACTGAGAACTTTATGTAAACATGTACATAGTAAAATTAATGTATTAAATTAACTTAAAAGTTCTTTTTACCTAAAATAATAAACACGGACAGGAATTCCTTTATTTATTGATTTCTTAGTATATGACAGGCACTGTAGAAAGATTTCTTAATTTAAGCCTCATAAACATCTTTAAAATTGGCATTGCTTTCTTTTGGAAATAAGAAAACTGCAGTTTGAAATCAGACATTCCCAAAAGTTCTCATCACAGTGTTCCTGGTAGTTCTTGGTTTTTTTCATGACTGCTAGGTCAAAGGAAATGCCTAAGTTTTGGTTATTAAATGGTGATAAATCCAAACAACTCAAGTGTTGATAGATCTAACAAATTAGTAGCTGTTTAAAAACATACATATAGCTGAATGCAGTAGTATTTGCCTATAATCCTAGCGGTTCAGGAGGCTGAAGAAGGAGGATGACATGTTGAAAGCCAGCCTCAGCAACTTGGTGAGGCCCTAGGCAACTCAGTGAGACCCTATTTCAAAACAAAATACAACAAAGGGCTGAGGATATGCCTCAGTGCGTAAGCCTTCTCTAGGTTCAATCCCCAGTACCAAAAACAAACAAAGAAAAAAATTTACATATAAATTCAGAGGAAAATGATAAATTTATTTCAGTTTCTTGAATAGCAACAATTAGGTACTAATGGAATGTGATTGCTGGACCCTTCCCGCCTTCTCATGTTGTGGAATCAGATTGGACACACCCATTTCATTTCCTGTTCTATAGTGATTTTCACATAGTACTTTTTTCTTAAATTTTTTATTTATCACATACACGGTTTCAGGAAAGATGCATCATAGAAAGAAATAGTGTGGCATCTAATGTAAAAACTGAACTGACTAAATCTAGTCATTGTCCTGATTCTGGCAGTTGTTGAGTATGACTGTTTCTCTCGAGAAATAAAAATACTTGGGATTCCCTTCTGCAGACCCTCAATGTTATGGGCCAGGCTATCTAGTCAATGATCAAACAGACTCCATTTTATCCTGAGATTTTATGTCATGTAAGAAATGCTTCTCCCATGGGAACACCCTGCCTCTGTATCCATCAACAGTTGCTTAGTTTAGCATGTTTGGCAAAACAAAATGACAATTCTTATACAATGTAAAATTGTTCTCTTTTTGGTTCCCATTATTCTTGGGCAATGTACTCTAACTGTACCCTAACAGCATAGAATGTTAATGTTTGTCTAGACATCAGTAACCATTCTTTAACTTGTACTCAACTAGAGTCATTTTGACTTACTTCCCTTTCTGCTTATGATTTTAGGTCTTAGGACTTTTGTTTATGGTTTTAAATCATAGCAACAGCCACTTCTGATTAATGTACTGACATGTTTTAAAAGGTATGCTCTAACCCCTGGAAGGGGTTGTAGGGTGTAGACTTGCAACCTTCCCCTTGGCCTGCCAACTGGTAAATCTGGACCACCAGCTGGTGAATAAAGGTGGTTCTGTCTCCTACTTCAAGACTGACCTAGTGATTTACTGCAATCTCACCATAACATCAACAGTCTTTGAACTGTGGTGTGAAGTAACTCGTTTAAGACCACACTGGCAGAAAGTGGCAATTTGAATTCAATTCTCTGTGACCCCAAACCAGAGTTTTGGATTACTGAAATTTCTTGGGAACTTACTGAAAGATAAGAAGGTTTCAGAATCACTGGATAGCCCTAGCTTATTATGATATTAGCATTTTCGGTTAATAAACAGCCTTAAAATGTGCCTCGTTGATCCTCTACTCAAATCTTTATTAAATACTGTGGGGTCTATGAGAAAATATTTTTTAAGTCCTCTATTTTCCAGCAGTTTATATTTTCTAGTTGGGAAAAGAACATGGATTTTCAAAATTTAACTAAAGCAAATCTACTAGAATCCATAAGCAGAAGGTCCTTGTGTTTCTTTTGTAGAAGCATTTTTTAAGTTATAATTTTGCTTGCAGCAAAGTAATGTTTATGCCTGTAATAAAATGTGTAGATTTAATTAAAAATGCTGGACTTTAAGGAAACAACCATTTTAATTTCTCTGGTTGCTTATTTGAATTTCAGTGGTTGTAGTTATTTAAAGAAAAATTTCCATGTTCTGTTATTGTTAATACTTGTATATATTTTTATTAACTCATGCATTTTAATCATTTTAATGTTACTTGCCTTTTTCAAAAAATGAAAATGAAACAATTGAAGATAAAATCCCTTGTATTTCAAATAAAACTGCTTTAGAAGGTTTACAATAATAATGTTGCTATAATAATGAAAATTCCCATGAGGTCTGGCACATTGTCAATCCATTGTCAGTCTACTGTATAATTTGCTTATAATCAAACTGTTTTCCAAGTAGTTATAGTAAAATATGGTCATGAACTTAAAAGATTTCTTAAAAAGTTTTCCTGCATCAGCCAATGAAAGATGTAATGGATATCAGTACTCTGAGCAAATTTTCTAGTACATTCATTTAAAGTTGAGTTAGTTTATCTAAGTGAAATAAAGATGACTTCCTTACAAATTGATTCTTGGTAATATTTAGGTGTGAATTGCCAGTACAGTGCACAGATTTGAAGTAGGGGGGGAGCTCAAACGACCATCACAGAAACTTCAGGATTCATTTTCATTTCAAATGCTAAATGAGAATTGTAATTTCAATATTTCTCAACATAGAAAGCAAATCTCACTATCATACCAAGTTCTATAGCTTACTTTTAAGAATCAAGACTGAATAAATTGCATAGCTTATGCAAAGTCTCAAACTGTCTTTTGTAACTGTTTCTACGGATTTTAATGAATTTTTCTGCGTCATTTATATGCAGTTTATTAAAGAATATAAAATAATAATACATTTTTTTGTATCCAGGAAAAAATTTTGTAGTCATTAGTAAGCTGCAGTACTTATATACATTAAAAAAATACTTTTAGTAGAATACCATTGGATCAGTGAGTTAGTCAATAAGTGATGGTATGTGCTTATGAAAGAAACACATTTTAAAAAACCATTTGGCTTTATTTAAGCTGCATGGTATTTTAAACCAGAAAAATAAGCTATAAGAAGAGTTAATTTTAAGTATTAAGGGCATGGAAAGCATATAAATGACAGCTTATCTGCAGAAGTATACCAAGAGAGTTGAATAATAGCTATCAATGTGGAAGCACAAGTTGGCCCAAGTTTCATCACTTAAATTTCCTAAGAAATCCATTGCAACCATATTCACTATCCTGCTTTGACTACTTGGGATTGACTGTTTCATAGGAGTCATGATTGGCTTTCTCTTCTTGGTTTCTATATTCTTTGGTATTTGTGTTCCTCATTGCCAGCACAGAGTTTTCCTTCTTTACCTTTCTCTTTCCCTTTCCATTTTTTGGTGGTGGTACCTTCCATGAGCATAGTTAGAACAGACAATAGTCTCTTCTGCATATACTAAAAAATATTTATTCAGCATTTGTGATGGTTTGGATGTGAGAGGTGTTTTCGAAGAAAGCTCATGTTAGACAATGTAGGGATTTTCAGACGTGAAATGATTATGAGAATTGTAACTTAATTAGTATATTAATACATTTTATGGATTGATCGTTTAAATGGAATTCTACCTGCTAACTCTAGGTAGATAGAGTGTGGTTGAAGGAAGTCGATCACTAAAGACATGCCCTTGGGGATTACATTTTGCCCCTGGACTTCTTACTCATTCACTCACTGCTTTCTGGCTGCCCTGAGCTGGGAATCTTTCTTCTAACACACCCTTCATCCAAGATGTAATGCCTTACTTTGGTCTCATAGCAATGGAGCCACCTGACCATGGACTGACTCTCTGAAACCGTGAACCCAAAATAAAATTTTCCTCCTCTAAATAGTTCTTGTCAGGTATTTTGGTCACAGTGATGAAAAGCTAACTCAGCATCTATGATCTGTAATTCAAGATGGCCAACATGATCTGGTATCATAGGAGGCAAAGTCACTGTGGCATATAGGAACAGAAAAGTATTTCAAGATAGTAAAACAAAGAGAGACTCTGTAATACAACCGCTCTTATGAAGAGCATTCTTATCTGTTCGTACTTTTTAACCTAACTTGGCTATGGGCATTTACAGTTGTCAATTGATGTCTACCTTGGCTAACTGTATCATCTGACTTGATGCTATCCTAAAGTAATAACTATTTCAGGGTATTTTCTTTACCATGTCATTGCTAAGTGATTTTCTATTTGTTTTTCCACTTAAGTAATTATTCTCTTAATTAGACAATCTTTTTTACAAAAATAAAATTGGGAGAATTATAAGGTAGTAGCAAGTTTTTAATAAAGATTGAATATACCTGAGATTTAGTTTGCATCTGCTTTAGTGTATTAATTTGCTAGGTATTCCATAAGAAAATACTTCAGACTGTATAGTTTAAACAAATAAAAATTTATTTTCTCACAATTCTGGAGGTTAGAAGTTTAAGATCAAGATGTTGGCAAGGTTGGTTTCTTTTGACAACTCTTTTAATTTATAGATGGGTATTTTCCCTCAGTGTATTCACATTATCCTAATTTTATCTTCTTGTAAAAACATCGTGATATTGGACGAGGGACTACTCTGATGATTTAATGATCCTAATGACCTCATTTTAACTTAATTTTCTAATAAGCCTACCTCCAAATATCATCATTCTGAGGTAGAAGGGGTTAGCACACTTCAACATATGAATTTGTGGAGGATACATTCTTTAGCCCATAACAATTAGCTTTGGTGGTTTTCTTTTTCTTTTATTGGTGGGTTATAATTATATAAAATAGTGGGAAATCTTGATATATTCTTATATCCACATAACATTATTTGGTAAATTTTATTGCTTACTACTTCCCCTTTCCTTTTTCTCCTCCTTTTATAGATCCCATCTTCTACTATGCTGATCTCCCTTCTTTATTCATAATAGTCCTTTTTTCTCCTTTCATTTTTCATCTACATAGGAGAGAAAACATATGCCCTTGAATCTGGCTTATTTCATATATATATAACCTTTTTTCCATTTTTTCTGTTTATGGACACCTAAGTTGGTTTCATAACTTGGCTATTGTCAATTGCACTGTCATAAACATGGATATGCATGTATTCTGACTTCATTTCTTTTAAATAAATACCTAGGAATGATATAGGTGGGTAAAATGCCAGTTCTACTTTTAGTTTTTTGAGAACCTCCACACTGATTTCCACTGTGGTTGTACTAATTTACAATCAATTTGGTGACTTTCTAGACTTTAGTAAGAAGTTTTTAGTGTTATTCTCTACTAAAAATGTAGTGTTTAGACTTCCCATGGTCTCACATCCCTGAGGAGTATGATGATTATATCAAGCTTGTTTCCCATTGTATGGAAAAAAAACCGTTGGAAAAAAATCGGATTGTGAACATATTCACTATGTTGACATCTGGTGATCACAATAATCGTAATAAAAAGTGAGGTCTTTAAATGCCTTCTGAGTCAATAAAGATTTTAATTACATATCCATGCATATATGTTAATTGAAATGATTTGAAAATCTAAAATTTATAGCTGGTATTTAATGTGTACATGTCCATGTGTAATGCACTTGACTGTGATAAATTGTAACATCTTTAATATTTCATATCTTTTGTAGATTGTCATAAATTTTGTGAGAGTAGAAAGGGAACATTACATCTATCCAGTTTGACAAAAACTAAAAATTAAATACAATAATGGTGTAATATCTAAGATCACACATTATATGGAAGCAAAACTCAGACTCACAATTGAAGTTAATCAGATGTTAAACACTGCTCTTTACAAACTACACGATGTTCCTCCTTTGGGAGTACTAGAAGAAAATTTTGAACAAACATTTTCATTTAAGCCCTTACCAAATTTATATAGAATCTTTTCTGTCTCCAAGAAGATTTATATTAAATTTAATCTCCATGTGAGGTATTGAGCATGGCAGAGTAATCTGTGATATGTGAAGGAGGGAGATTTGGGAAGTAATTAAGTTTAAATAAAGCCAACAGGTTGGAACACTAGCCCAATAGCACTGTAGTTTTATAAGAAGAAGACTCATGAGCTAGGATGCTCTGTATTTTTGTGTGATGCCTTGGGTATCTGTAGAGTTCTCACCATACAAGAGAGACCTGCCCAGTGCAGCCACCCAACCTTAAACTTTCCAGTCTTTAGAATTGTAAGCTGAATAAAACTTTATTCTCCATAAGTTGGTCTACAGTATTTAGTTAGAGCAACAACAAAAACAAACAAAACCTATCTAAAAGCCTTTACCAAAGAGGAAAAGGAATTTAAATTCTAAGAGAATAAAACAAGATGCTAAATTGGTAGACATAGGAAGAGATGACATTCACTAGAGTAAATAAATACTTAATAAACACAGAAAAATTGTTACTCTTGTTAAAGGGTTAAAAATATTTCTCAAATAAAATTAAGTGCAGAAAATGAGAAAAAAGAAAATAGTTGAATGAGAGGAGATATATTCAATTTATGGAATTATAAATGAAAACTTTAATAATAACCTGAATTACAATACAATGAAAATACTAAATGAATATATCCAGTTAGCTAAGATTTGTTGCAAGTGGAAAAAGAAATCAGACAAGTCCCTACTAAACCTTATGCCTATTATCTAGAGTATAGACAAAATTATTCCAAAATATCATTAAACTTTCTCCATCTGTAAAATCTATCACATTGTGTTTTCTTACGTTCTGTGAGAAAAATGTTCCCCAAAGAAATACCATAATCACCCCATTTCTTATGTTCTTAGTATATTATTTACTAAAATACACCAAGATTAAATCTTAGCATTGAACAGTTATCATGCATTGTCAAATTATAAAATACTTTCCTGATTCCTGACTAGTGTCCAGTCTTTCTTTCCTCTGACAATGAGGATACTTCAAATAGTTGTACCTTATTTTTATTTAAATATTAGGTGTCACCAAAAAGCACGTGTGAGAAAATGCAAGAAAACTTTAAGGTGAAATGGTTTGGGTCCTGAGAGCCTTAATCTTCAAATAGGGATTAACTGTAAGCAGGTAGGGTGTGGCTGGAGGAGATACGTTCCTAAGGGCATGCCTTTGTTGTATAGATTTTATCCTGTTGAGCAGAGAACCCTCTCACCCTGCTCCTTCTCTCTCTCTCTGCTTCCTGGTGCCATGTTCCCAGCTGCTTTCCTCCATCACACTCTTCCACCATGATATTCTGTCTTACCTGAGGTCCCAAAGAATGGAGTCAGCGGTCTGTGGACTAAGACCTCTGAAACCATGAGCCTCCAAATAAACTTTTCTTCCTCTGTCTGTTCTTTTAGGTCTTTTGGTCACAGCAGTGAAAAAACTGACTAAAACACTTATGTTGGTGCCAGTGGCTATATTTTCTTCAGTAAAAGATTCTCTTCTTTATTTTAAAGTAAGCCGTTGGATAAGGGATAGGCAGTGTTTGTAGTCTTTATCAATATTAAACAATTAAAAATAAAATCTCATGGTTTTTTTCCTAAGTTATTTTGTGTAAAGATTTCAACTCTCAAGACACTTACAAAATTCTAAAATATCTGATCAAACTGATTTTCTTGCTTTCTCTCATCTCTCCAACTTCCAAATACACATATAGTGGAGTGTTTCTGCATTTTATCATTTTTCAGTAAACACTGGAAGGTAGGCAGTGTAGTACAGCCAATAGGTGTACAATAGTTTGGGTTTGAAGAGTTTGAGAGTCCTACTCTGGCATTTACAATGATAAAGTTCTATGGCCTCTTCATCACCATCTGTCTAGTCAGGGTGTGAATGCATACTGTCTTGACATAATGTGAATGACGGAGAGCTATAGGAGAAGGAAATTGTGTGATAGGTTGAACAGGGGGCATACCCCATAGTATAGAAAAGAGAAGTTTCTGAAAAAAATATGCCCAATTTGGAACAGAATATATACCAGCAAAGAATAACATTCAAGATAGCTAAGGCAGATAGGGACTTAGTGACATCAGAAGAACAGGTAAGCAGGCTGATTAGTCAGGCAGTAGAGATGAGAGAAAAGCAAGTGTGAGCAGATTCCTGGGCTCTCATGCTTCTTTGCATCCCTGTTTTACTCTCTCCATCCATGTTGAGGCTACCTCCCATGATTCAGATTTCTTCCTTGCTTGTCCCACTTAAACATTTGTCAGTTACTTGCCCTATTTCCTTAGCAGTCCTATTCTTTGACACTAGTAATTAGATCAATTAATTTACTAGGCAACATCAGTGGTTGAAGCTGACTCACTGTAACACCACATGTGCACACACACCTTGCACCTATGTATGTACAGGTTCACAGTGTATTTGCGTAGAGCAGGCAGCCAGGCAGGAAGTGAAACACTTTAGGAAAAAGGGTTTGCTCTTCTCCAGTGAAGGCCCGCATTCTGTTGATAAGTACTGAGAGGTACTTGTCTCATCCCAGTGATTGAGCTCTGACTGCAGAGAAGGAGGTTGATAAAGGAGGAAAGGGAATGCCACTGGGAAATGCAGCAGACAGGGCTCAAACTTTTGGGGCCAAGTAGAGTTTCTGCAGGTTTATTGATTTTCTTTTTGAAATACTATTTGAAAGGCTTCTCTCAAATTCGTGAGTGAGAACATTTTTAAGCAAGGCTGTGGCAAAGACATGTTTATGGTTGACGCTGTGTCATTTCCCAGTTTATGGTACCCATTGGGGAATATGTTTATACCCCTCTTAGTGCTGGCATTTACCAAGCAAAGATGCCACTTGGAAAGGGTGATTTATTTTTTGCAACATTATATTTTGAAAGACTTTCAGGTTACAAGAACCCTTTGAAGTTAAAGCCCATGATGTTAAGATTAATAACAGTAATTATAGGGCTCTGTAATAGTAGAAAAATCTGTAGCTTGCTTTTGAGATTAAATATGAAAGGTTCCAGGTCCAAGGGAATAATAAAAGCTTTTTCTTTCTGCAAGGACAGCCAGGAACAGGAAGAGTTTCTTCCTGCAAAATACACAGGGGTGTTGAAGGTTCAATTTTTTCTGAAGATAAGGTGATCCTCTGTAACCTGGCCCTGGAGACTACTTTAGGTCATAATCAGTTTTGTTTGATCTTTTTTTGCTTTTCTTTGTTTGTGATGCCAGTGCTCACCTGGGAAATTAGGATTGTTTTCACTCTTTCTCCCTTGCTTCATACTTCAAAGTGTGCTAAGATTTAAAATGTTCTCCCTAGTAGCTGTGGGGTAAGTTGTCCCCTTAAAAACCATTTAAGTACTTGTAATAATGAGAAATGGCCAAATGAAATACAACTGTAATGATTTTCTCCCACTCACTAAACTTTTTAGGGAGCCCTTTGAGAGGAATGAGAGGAAAAAATATATGATAAATGAGGTGGAAAAAATAGTGGGAAGTAAGTGATAATAAATGAACAAGGGGTAAAAGAAAATATAAGCAAAGTGATAATGAATGGACTGGAAGAACAAAGAGGATATTGTGTAAGAAAGAAGGGGAGAGAGAAAAAAAACAAGACATGGACAGTAAAGAACTGGGAGAGGCTGAGAAAATCAGTAGACCAGAACAGAGAAAAGAAGAAGGAATATAAAGGAGGGGTCTATAACTGTGGCCAAGAAACGCAATTCTTTTCTCTCTTTTCCTTCACAGTCTTCACACAGAAGAAGGACTGGCATTCAAGCTCAAATATAGAGCCTGAGAGTTGCATCAGCCAGTCTTTAATAGGAAAAGATACATTTGGAAAACATACAAACAGAAAGTTTGTGCTTGATATTATTCCCCAGAATACCTAAGAAAGATAATGATGCCAAGTCTCAAGGGCGGAAAAACATTGAAAAGCCTGGATCTGGGAGGTCATGCAGGGCACGCAATGACTGGAGAATACTTTGTCCCCTCCTCAGGGAACTCTGGAATTCCTCATGGGCTGTGTGGCATGGACCTAATCTGGAGAACTTCTGTATCTACCTACTCCTTCCTAGTCCTTATAAATCTATCTTCAATCTCTCCATTCTTTCTTTTTAAAAATTCTCCATTCTTTCCCTTTTAAAAAAATCTGTGATAGATTAAATTATGTTTTCCAATTCTTCACTCTTCTCCTCTGTATCCACACCCTTTACCATGTAATGTTTAAATTCTTCCCACCAGATGCAAGATGTGCACAATTCTATCCACTGACTTTGGGCTTGGCCATGAACAGGATGTTGGTAGATATGATGCAAGAGGTTTAAAAATGCTTTTTGGGCTTATGCTCTTGTGCTTCTGCTGTTATTGTGAGAAGAATGTGTCCCAAGTATTCTCCAAGGTTTCAATAAATGAAACACATATAGACTAGACGTAAAGAAGACAGGTAGCATGCAGTGAAACCCAGCAGAACTCAACAACCAGGGTCAGCAAAACTATTCCAGTCAAACCACAGCTATGTGAACAGTAAATAATTGCTTATTATTTCAGGCAGTAAAATTTTGGGAAAATTGTTACAACATAGTATATTTTTAAAATGCTATTTTGACCCAGTTTTAAGATCCTGGCTATAGGCAAGTCAGTTTCCTTTCTTCTTCTCCTCCTCCTCCTTCTTCTTTCTTTCTTCTTCTTCTCCCCCTCCCCCCCCCCTTCTTCTTCTTCTTTTGGTACCAAGGATTGAACTCAGGGGTACTCTACCACTGAGCCATATCCCCAGCCCTATTTTGTGTTTTATGTAGAGACAGGTTCTCACTGAGTTGCTTAGTGCCTCGCCGTTGCTGAGGCTGGCTTTAAGCTCGCGATTCTCCTGTCTCAGCCTCCCTAAGTGCTGGGATTACAGGCTTGCACCACCGCACACGGCTGTGAGTGGCTATTTCAAGCATATTATATAACGTTGCTTCAATAACATTGCTCAACAACTGTTTATAAGATTGAAAGAATCTCAACTCAGTGGTTGAATGCCCCTGAGTTCAATCTCCAGTACCAAAAAGAAAAGAAAGAAATAACATGTATTAAAATGCAACTTTTGAGAAAAATAAATAAAAATAAAAATAAATAAATAAATAAATAAATAAAAGAAAAGAAAGAAATAGTCACTCACATTAAGACACTTGAAGAGAAAGGGACTCTTATTTGGTTTAGACAGTACTTTGCCCATTAGGCAAAGTTCTCATTTAAAACAACCTTATATTTTATAAGTCAGCCTGTCGACTGGCTACTTTTGGTTCAGGTGTTATCCTCTAGGTTATTTTGTATAGACAGAGGAGTGGTGCCACCAGGTTGAAAACATGGAAGTGTCTGTCCTGAAAGATTAGGCTAAAACCTCTTCTCAGCATTATTGGCTAGTATAACAAATCACTATGCCCTTTTCTGTAAGTGATCTCACATACCTTTCATATCATGTTGCTTGATGTGTGAAGTGTTTGTGCAATGTTCTGATGAATGAAATAAAAAGAAGTATGAAATAATTAGAACTTTATAGATATTGGGAGAGACAAGAAAAACAATTTAATTCCTTTCAACTAATAACATAAACAAATCACTTCTCTTTCTTTCCTTTAACTGTTCTATCTATGATGTTAGTTAAAAAATAATTGGCAGAGTTTGAGAATCTGCCTTTATTTTACTGATTCTCTTATGAGTTATGGTACTGTTGGCATAACACTCATTTTGAGTTCCTGTTTTCTAAGACTTAATAAAGTAATCACGGATAGTCTTTGTAAAAACAAGAGATATGCAATTGATATTTACAGTTATGAGTTAGTAAGCTGTACATAAGACTTAAGAATAAATACTTTCAAGAATTTCATTGCTTTCAAAATAGTTCATTAACTATTTACAATTATGATCAGTATGTTAGTCAGAAAGTTGTAAATGTGTTTCACAAACTAGAGTTTCTATCCTAGAATAAGAAATTTCCAACTAACTGAAATACCCATATAGTGACAAATGTCAAGCAGCCTAATATGTTTGCCATAAACTCAGGAGAATCTGATAACTGAAGGAGGTCATTTGTCAGGAAAATTTCTCTATCCACTTGCTACCAAATAATTCCTCATGACCTTAAATCTAGTCTCTGAAGAAAGACAAAAGTGAAAGATGAATTTAGAAAAAACTTGGATGAAGTATTTTGGTTGAAATTTTGATTTCCCCTATCACTATTTGATGGCTCAGAATTGCATCATTCATGCATGTGAAGATATTCATCTTATATTTTTCTTTTCTTAGGTACACATGTCTATTTGTTCAACACTCACAAAAAGAAAGAAGTTACATACTTCGGTGAAATAGTTTCGGTGGAATACTTTGGCAATTTGGACTTAGATATCCTATGTTTTGGATTCTGGGTATGCTGTTTGCTAGTTTTACTACATTCGAGAATTGGTAGAACTTCTTGATTATAATTATTTCAACTGTAAGTTAGGATACTAATCTCTACATCAAAGAATTATTGAAGTTAGTAAGGGTCACAAAGCAAAATATTGAGTCCATCTTTGGACTCATAGCAAATACTTAGATCTTTAGAGTATTTAAAAGGTCAATGAGAAAGGACAAGAAGCAAATAGAAAGAGAAGATGAAATTAAAAAGAGGATTAGTGTTGTTTCATCATCTCTCTGTGAACTCAACAAGGATGGAAAATCATCTGTCACTTATTAATTCTTTGATCACTTGATTATTCAACATTGTTGATACCTACCATGTCCTTGGCAGTGTGGAAGTCACTGGTTCAATTACAAAGATGTATAAGACATATATGAGGCCATTAATAATATCTTCTTCCAGAAAGAGATGAGGCACTATCACACATAACTATTAGTCAAAAGATCCCAATGAGTCCTCCATCAGAAATCTATTTACATGAAACCCAGGGGTCTATGATCAAATTAGTTTAAATATATACAGAGAGTACTCCTTATTCACTCTTGAAAATTCACAAATTGAGTGCTCTGAGGATCTGTGCAATTGGTAGGGAAGAAAGGTCCATTTATCTAAGTGCATTTCCACCCTTGATGACTTGTGAGGCTACCATTATACACAACACCTTTTTCAAAATGCTTCTAAAATGAAGGTAGAAAATGATAAGCAACATAAGGAGAGGTCATTCACGGGGTGTTGATGGGGGAGAAATCACATCTTTTCCAAAGAAGACACTGGGAGGATTATGAACAAAAGAGCCACGTTAGAGTGAGACTTAAAGTATGAGTAAGGACCGCAGGAGCAGAATCTGCCTGGAGAAATGACTAAATTAAAAGGAGACATGAAATTCATAAGATCTACACATAAACAGATTTATGTGCCAAGTAAAGGTAAAATGAAGACATTTCTGAAAAATCAGCTCAAAATGTTTTTAATTCTGAAAATAAAGAGTTTATTCCATCATCTCTGAAAAGCTGTTGAAGATTTTGAGCAGGAAAGACCCATGACCTGAATCATGTTTGGAAAGATCTATCCAGAAGTTGTATATAGCCCATATTAGAAAAAGTGAAAAGTAGCAGGGAGAGCACTTGCAAAGAATCATGAACAAGAACAATGACCATCTCTTCTTTTCCACTGAGATGCTATTCAAATTCCTCCTCCTGCTCTCTCATGGAAGAGAAGGCCTTCATTATAGACCTGGAAGAAAGATGGGCCTGAGCATTTACCTGGCCTTCAGAGGAATTCAGTCTGTAATTTACTAGGTGTCTCATAATGAAGACATTAGTATTAACTTAGGATTTCTGACTGTTATAACTGTTCTCTGTCAAATATTACTGGCATAATAAAAATATTGATAGTTTATCAAGACACAAAAAAGTAATTTTCATGTTATTTTGAAACAAAATCACATGCAAATAAAGGATGTTCAGGGAATAAGAACATTAGCAACATGAAGTATGCTTCTTAATTTCTGGGAGAATCCATTTACTTTTGTAAAATAATGGTTAAAAATTATATATTCCTTCATAATTATAGTTTTTTATTGAGTGCATTTCCAACATTAGGACTATTCATGGCACCTAATATTTATTATTGCATTCAAATTTTAAAATGCCAGTGAGGCTCAAGGTTCTCATGAAGTTAAACTGAGATTAAAATGTGATACAAAAAAAGCACTCTTGAAATGGTCTGAGGAAACTGTAGAACAATTGTAGAATAGGACTCAATTGTTGCCTAGAAGAACAAAGAATTTATTTTGAGCTCTTTAGTATAAGCTAATACTAGATTCTTCAGTAAGAAGTTTATCTAACTGCTTAGGCTCAAGGTCTAAGATGGTCCTCCTTTTTCTTCTTTTCATGCTATTCTGAGCTCATACAGACATGCCTTATCTATCAACACTGAATTAGCCTGTTAAAAGCCATGTGATATTTGTTTACCAACTTCAGTATGTATGCATCTATCATGAAAATAAGTTTGGAATCAACCAAAGTGCTCATTTAGTGAATGAATGAGGAAAGGATGGTATATATATATACACACACACATTATGGAATATTAGCCATAATAAGGAATATAATTGTAATTTGTAACTACATGAATGGATGGTCATAATGTTAAGTAAAATAAACCAGATACAGAAAGATAGATACCACATGTTCTCACTCATTTGAGAAAACTAAAGCCTTAGTTTTACAGAAGCTGGAATGGAATGGTGGACATAAAAGTCTGGAAGGGCAGGCAAGGTAGAAAAGGAAAAGGTTAGCAAAAGAGCACCAAACCAGTTGGACAGATGAAATTAGCTTTGGTTTTCTATAACACATTTGGGTAATTATCATCTATATAAATCTAGGTATAGTTCAAAATAACTAGAAAATAAAAGTAATAAATTTATCAACACATTGAAATACTTAATATTTGAGATCAAAGTGCCTATTATTCTTATTTAATCATTACATATTGTATACATATATACTCCATAAATATGTACAAATATTATATGTTAATAAAAATTAATTTAAAATACCATGAGTTTCTTTATATGGTAATTGGTTCCAGAAATTTCTAGTCCTCAAACTGTATATCAGCTGTTCAAAGATCTGTTCCTTTGAGTTCTTAGTCAGGGGAAGGGAGCAACTTCCCATTTTTCTTCAAACCATATTAAATAGAAGGTCAGACATTTGAAACCTTTTGGATGTTAATTTTAAAGCACAGAGAATAGAACTAAAGTAATTGCCCTATTTCCTCCTAGAAATCCTTGATTCAGCACTTTCTATGTGTTAGAAATTGCAATAAGGTGTGACCCATGGAAATAAGGCAAAGGATGGCTTCCTGACTCTGAGGAGCCACTGACCAGGAAAACCATTGCGTAGTTATGGCTCAGCTGTTATCTACTCAAACATTTTCATTTTACATATCAAAAGGCAGAAAAGCAAAGAAAGCAACGGACTTGTCAAAATCACCAGAGAAATTAGTGGTAGAACTGAAATGATTATACTAGTCAACCAGCACCTAGACCTGTACTCTTCGATCTCCAAATCCCAGGGTATAGATCAACTGATCCCTCTTGCCCATTTGACTTTGCTTCTGTTTGTTTGAGAGCCACTCCCCTTCTTGCCCATTTTAACTGGATTCTCCTTTCATGATTTGAATTCCATGTTCTTAATGGGTCTCTTGCATTCTCTGCTCTCCTCTTCTGGGTACATGTAGGTTAAAGAGAAGCCTTTTGCTCAATCACAGTATTTTTTCTTTTCTTTTCTTTTTTCTTTTTGGTACTGGGGATTGAACCCTGGGGCACTTTATCACCAAGCCATATCCCCAGCTCTTTTTATTTATTTTGAGACAGAGTTTCACCAAGTTGCTTAAGGGCCTTGCTAATTTGCTGAAGCTGGCCCTCAGACTTGCAATCCTTCTGCCTCAGCCTCCTGAGTCACTGGATTTATAGGTGTGCACCACCACACTCAGCTTGATCACATCATTTTACCACCACCTTCACCTAACTAGGTCACTCACTTCAGATGTCACTGTTCCTGGGCCAATTGCAGATAATGCTGCCTCATTTTTTTTTTCAAAGTGAGAAAACATATTATATAAACTGTGACTTCCTTAACAATGCAATCTGCTATTTCCCAGTTTTCTATGGTTACAGTCAAATAATTTCCATATCTCTTGCACTTACGTGGACATTGTTCCAACATTAAAAAGAAAAAATCCATGGTACAGAATTTCACTTCTGTCTGAGCTACGAGACTTGGTATTGATGTATATTTCTCCTTGTCCTTGGGAAGGTCTGCTGCATGTACACTTGCTAGCTTTACCAGAATCATCTTTCTTTTTGTTTAGCTGAATCTGTTGTTCAGGACTGTTTGGTAGTTAGGATATAACAGAGACATGTGTCTGCCTTTTGACTGATTTTTTTTTTTTTCAAGATATTTCAGGATAGTATTGTTTTTCTATTTACTTTCTACTCATTTTAGTTATCTAGCCTATAAGACTGCAAAGGCAATAGTTATTTTAGCCCATCTTTTTTAACTCATTCAAATATGTACATATTACCAGGAAATATAATATTTAGGATGAACACAGAGATAATAGATGTATTCCCTGCATTCAAGTGCAATGGCAAAGAGAGGCAAATAAATCAACAAAAACTCTGCAATATGATAACTCATATGCTGGAATTAAAGACAGAGTTTATGGTGAGACAGAGGAGAGATAACAGTTCCTTGAGTCCTTCTAGGGGTGGAGAGAATAAAAGCCTTCACAAAGGAATATGTGCTTTAGCTGACTGTTGAGTGTTGATGGAAAAGTGAAGAAAGGGGAATGTTATACCATTTTTAAAGTTGGGGAATTTAAAAGTAAATAAAACATTGTCACTTTTCAAAATCAGAGTGTCAAGATTATGAAAGATAGATTATAAAGAACACACACAACTCACCCCAACAAAGTTGGACATATCCTGTGAAATTTTTAAGCACCAAAATACCACTTGGAATTTCAGTGTACCAAATTTTCTCCTTTAAGATTGTTGGATAAGAATAAAAATTTGCTACATTTTAAGTACTGCATTCAATATAAAAAACCTTAAAAGAGGTTAGAGAAGCCAACACTATGTCTATTACTGGCTTTTGTTTTGTTGATAGAAAAGAATAATTGAAGATATTTGAAAAAGACACTTGTTATATTGATGAAGGTATATTTAATGAAATTATTCTGGCAGCAATATTAGGATACAATTTCATAACAGAAACAATTTGCAGGAAGTGATAATAGTTTTTAGGTGAGATGAACCAAGACTAACATAATTTCAACAAAATTAAAGGTCAAAGCCTAAATCAAAGAGAATTTAAATAGCAGATCAGGATTGCCAATTGAATGAAAATACTAAATATGAGTGAATTCAGAAAAATTGGCATTATTTCGATCTGCTTAACATTTTTATTTTGTGAATTGGAACTTACAGGTATGATGTAAGCAAGAATATGACTATAAAATATGCCCACCTTGTGGCCTAATTTATCAAATTGAACAAATCAAATTTATAAATCAAAGCAGTTATTGTGAACAGTTCTGGAATTGGGAAAGATATCTTTCACATACAACATTTTTAAAGCCTTTCTTATCAAATATAATGTTAATACAATGCTGTTTAAAGAGATACCATGAAATGTAATGAAATAAACATATGATTATGAGGTATTAAAGGGAAAGATTATATTTTGGTAGACTTCTCTTTAGACATTGTTTTAGTCAGCTTTTATGTCGCTGTTACCAAAAGACCTGACAAGAATAATGTAGCAGAGGAAAAGTTTATTTTGTCTCATGGTTTCAGAGGTCTAGTCTATGGTGAATCACTCTGTAGCTCTGGGCCAAGGTGAAGCAGAACCTCAGGGAAGAAGTATGTGACAGAGGAAAGCAGTTCAGAGTAAGGCAAAGAGAGCAGTGAACTCACAAATAATGAAAAAAAAAAAAAAAAAAAAACCCAAGGCACACCCTCAGTTACATATAGTTACCTACTTCCTCTAGCCACACCCTACCTGCCTACCATTACTGTCCCATTAATCCGTATCAGTGGATTAATCTACTAATTAGGTCACAGCTCTCATAATGTAATAATTTCACCTCTGAAAATTCTTGCATAGTCTCACACATGAGCTTTTAGGGGACACCATATCTAAGCTATAATAGATATGAAGAAGTAAAGGAGACATAGGCTGGGAATAGGCTGAATCACTGTATGGCACTTGAACTGGACTATCTGAAAACATCTTAGTAACAACATTAGTAAGTGATAGTGCTGAAAGAATGAAGATTTCCCATGATGGTGAAAGAAGCAGGGACCAGTCAACATACCTGGAAACAGTCACTGAACAGGTGAGCGGCAAACTGCCAAACTGTGTATCTGATGTGCAGCTCAGGCCAAATTAAAAGGTGGATTCAGATATCTGGTTTCTGGCACGATTTTATTTTCTTTATCAACACAGAGAAGGAGTTATTTTCAGCTTTACCAAAGACCTGGCTCTCTCCAAACTTCCCTTAGGCTACTGTGTTACTGAACTGCTTATTTAAATTTCTATCCACCAGCACACCTGAAAAGCTGTTAGAACAAGAGTGCTCTCATAGTAACTGAGTGAGGAGGGAGGACATCCCAGGACAATGCTATTTGCCTAAGTAGCTTTGCCCCAATTAAGGATGATTTGAAACAGCGAGAGAGTGAACAGGATAGAGGAAGGGTGTAAGAGGTAAAGCGAAACAGCACCAAAGGGGCTGGGGAATCTGTCTTCCAAAGAGGCAGAATGCTGATTGTAACAATGTATAAAATGCACATGTATTTTTGAAGAACCTTCTAAAAGAAACACTACTAACATCATCTGTGATTATTTGATGTGATTAAAAATAAATTTGAGGGCTGAGGATATAGCCCAGTTGGTAGAGTGCTTGCCATGCATGTACAAGGGCCTGGGTTCAATCCTCAGCACCACAAAAAAAAAAAAAAAAAAAAAAAAAAAAAAAAAAAAAAAAAAAAAAAAAAAAAAAAAAAAAAAAAAAAAAAAAAGGAATCTGTGATATAAGAAAATAATGAATAAATGACACAATCATCCAGAATCTTTGGCTGCAATTTATTGGAATCCATTTTAAAAATCAAAACTGCTTAAGCCAACAGAAAATGTTTTGGATACTTCTACTTTTAAGTCTGGAGAAGACTGTTATGTTAGGTTTGGATGCTCAAATGACATCCTAGGTATTAGTACTTTTCTGGTTTCTGCTCTATGCTTTGCCTTGGTGTCTTGATTCTTATGAAGATTTTCTCCTCAGCAAGTATATTCAAATAGTATTTCTTTAATGCTTGCAGTAAAAAGACTCTTTGGGGTCACCTACACAAAAAGTACACAGGATAAACAATCATCTCTATCACACTCAGCTCTGGGTATGAGGTGACGATCAGCCCCAGCTCAATCAGAGATTGAAAGTGAGTTTGTGGTCATTCTACAGTGGACCCTGCTAAAGAAGTTAGAAAGAATACAAGGCAGAAGACAGTAACAGTCATCCACTATATTCCATGCCTTGGTAGCTCAGAGATCATATGTTGTTTTTTCCATAAGATACATTAAATAAAGAATCCATTTAATGTGATAGAATGACTTCACATATCACTAAAAATGTACTCAATTTATTTTCTCACAAATATCAGTTTTTGTGTAGCTCTAAGTCTAGGATCTTTGAGTGATGTCCATTGCTCATTTTCCTATATCTAGAAAAGATGAGAGATAATAAATACATATTAAAAAGGAGCCAAGTGTGATGGCACACGCCTGTAATCCCAGGGGTTTGGGAGGCTGAGGCAAGAGAATTGTGAGGTCAAAGCCAGCCTCAGCAACTTATTGAGGTGCTAAGCAACTCTAAATAAAAGATTTTCTAAATAAAATAAGAAATAGGGCTAGGGATCTGGCTCAGTGGTCTAGTGCCCCTGAGTTCAATCCGTGGTACTCCCCCTCCCACATACACACAAAAACACACATTAAAAAAGAAAAAAAATCATTTAGAAAGGAGATGAAGAATTGCACAGTTTGACAATTATAACATAGAGCATATCCTTAAAAAGCTACAACAAGGTTTCCATTTTTGGTAGTGAAGCAAAGGCCATTGTAAGAATCTGAGTCAGCTCTTGGGAAGGATCCCCAATACCTATTGTTCTTTATGTTCACTTGAGATGGGCAATGAGGAGAATTACCCATAAAACTGCAATGTTTGATAATCTACTTCTTGGTGTCAACTTGGCAGCTTGAAGATTAAGAAATCAATAGCCACTTTGAGCCAAGCTTGGATTTCTCTCAAAATGCAATTACCTTAATTGCCAGAGACTTCATAGTGATGATTAAGACCGCCATCTGGCTTCCATTATCACAGCAACCTCTCATTTCCATTGCCATTAATTAGCCCATTTCTATAGCTTCATCCTCTGACATCAGCCTGGTTTACAGAGGACAGCAACTTCTGGGCTTCTTTGTGGTGCTTGTGTCTCTCAGCAGCACATTCTCCCACCTTAGTAAACAGTGTTCTCAATGTTTTTTTATGCTGGTGCAGTTTCCGGTCATGTGTTGTACTACTGTGCAGATGTGCCCCTTTTCTTATCCTCTTAATCTGCTTCTTCCTCTGTCACAGCATTGCTGGAGTGACTTCACCAAGAGTAGGCTTTCAAGAGCTGTACCAGCACTACATTAGCACTAACTCTCAGGTCATTATCTAGACGTTAAATTTACATCATGAGATAATGTTCCCATAACTATCCCTCACTTAACCAACATCATGTCTCATTCTTGATCCATGAGTTATCTGGACCCAGTGCCAAACATTCTCTACTTGCTTCCATCACAAAATGTTGCTTAGCTTCTGCAGTTCCTTCAGGATGTCATCTCTTTCTTCACTCACCAGTTCCCACAATTTCTACGTCTATGTCATGTTACCAAACCTAAGTTGCTACTCTGAAATCTAGTAGGGGAGATGGGATTAGTTTATGTATACCTCTTTGTTTCCAGGCAAAGTGGAGCCCTAGACAGGGAAGAATGATACATGACAGAAGTACTCCCCAAATTTCATGGTTCTCATGTGCATGAACTCAGATATTCCTGTCTCTGCTCTCAGAGGTTCCACCGTTAACTATGATACTGTCCTTGGAAAAAAAGACTTGCCAAGTTGGATAATTCAATCTTTGATGGTATTTCCTTGCTCCTATAACTTAGTCCAAAGACTCAAGTTCTTTTTTTTTCTGATCTATGTTTTTAAAATATGAGGTTCTTCATGTGTTTTTAGGAATCCCTCCAGCCTCCATACATAGTCTTAAATCTATGATGACTCATCCTCACCCTTACATTGTCTTTGTCCAATGCATGCTGCAAGAGACTGCTTCCCCTGAAACTTCCAATCACCTGTGAAAGTACACCAAATCCCACTAGTCATAGGTTACCTGGAGTGAACTTATCAGTAGTGATAGGATTCTCCTTGTCTACTAGACATTGAGTAACCCAGCTCTAAAGTCCTATTTTAGGACAATTTTCTCAGACCACTTCTAACACCAGTAGTTGGACTAAGTGGTAAAGATTTTCATGAAAGACTTTCATTAGGCAGTGATATTGTGAACACCACTTGAGGGTTTGAGGGGTAAAGAATGAAAAACAATATGGTACAATTAGAACAGTGGCCATAGCTTACTCCCTAGAGAACACTTACGTTAGAGATGGCCTGAATTTAGGCAAGAGTTGGCATACACATTTATACTCATGCATAGGTAGGGACTGTCCATATATGAAGCAAATACCTGGGTAAGACAGCTTCCTTTAGTTATGAAAAATTACTGGGGAGGATTCAGCTTTAAGCTGCCTACAGGAAATGCTTTGGGAAACTGGAAAGTCAGTCTTGGGTACTGAAGGTATATCTGGGTAGCATACCAGAGTACCCAATTTTAGCACTCACCAAAGGTTCACCTGCACAACAAGCCTCTGGTTCAGATTTTTTCCCTAGGATAATTGCATCTATTATTAATTAGAGACTTGATTTTATTTTCTGTTTCTTTCTTTTCCTTCTTCTCTCTCTCCCTTTCTGTGCCTTTTTTTAATTTTTATTTTTTATTTTCTTCTATTTGTCTGCCCTTGGAATATCTTCATTCATCCTTTTATCAGCTTTGTTTTCTTCATTTTTAAAAGCACTTTGTAATTTTTACTGCTGGCTTTTCTTATATCAAGACAGCCTTCATTCACTATATTTAGTAATGTGGGTTTCCTTTGTCATTATTTAAGTGGCTCTGTTTAATGGTGAGTTTTTCTTTGTCACATGAAAACTAGCTATAGATCATGTGTACTTGAACAAAGCATGTTAAAATGGTACATTTTCTCTAAAATGGTATTGAACAATAGGAATACAACTCAAACCACAAGTGCAATTTAAAATTTTCTAGTAACCACATTATGTATCCACATGTATTTATATATACACATATGTATAGACATCTCTGTATATATGAATACATGTATATGTAAAATAGTATTTTACCATGTAATCAATTTACTAAACTGTTAATGAGATATTTTATATTATCATTTTATATTAATTTTCAAAATCAAATGTATATTTCACTTTAGCAGCATATCTCAATTCATACTACTCAAAAAACACTCAATAGCTATGTACTGTTAAGGACCACCATAATTAACAGAATAGTTCTGATGCTAGGATGAAGATCCTTCAAACATCAGATTATGTTGCTTTACTCTTGGGTACCAGAATGTTTAGCTGTATTTGGATGATTTTAAATTTGTTTAGAAAAGATTTTTCAGCCTTTTAGTGTTAGGATGCTTACTTGTTTGCAAGTGGAAAACCACTAAAGTTATTTTTCATGTAGACTTTGAATTCATCATCTCATTTCAGGTTCATATCTCCTTGCTTCATTCTCTACCTGCTGATTCAACTAAAATCATCTTGAGGCACTGATGCTAACATCCTCTCTTAGGATTATTATACTACATTTCTAACTTTGTTTTTTTACTTCAAACCTTATCCATTCTGAAATCAATAATGAAGACAGGGCAAAAATCACTGTTTGAAACCATAAATCAGGTAATTTATCACTCTGATTAAAATGTTCACATATTTTTGTATTGGCCTTATAATAAAATACAAATGCCATCTGTGACTTAAATTGGTTGTCATCCAACAGAGACATAAGAAATAGGAAGGACTGTGGAATGAGACGGACATTATTACCCTATATACATGTATGATTTTTACTACCCGTGTGATTCTGCACCATGTACAGCTAGAGGAATGAGAAGCTGTGCTCCATTTGTGTATCATCTGTCAAAATGCATTTTTTACTGTCATGTACAACTAATTAGAACAAATTAAAAAATTAAAAAAAAGAAATGCAATGAAAAGCTAGATTATAAATTGAGCAATAACAGAGGATGTAAAGCAATGATAATAGTAATGAAAATAAAAATTCCGTGGTTCCAATAATAATAATGATGAAAACAACTTGTTAAATGCTATTACATAATATACCAATAGATACCTTTTCTATCACTGTTTTGTTCTTGAGTTTATAAAAATTGCATTTTACAGACAAACCATCTGAGAAACAGATATACTAAGTAGCTTCCCTGAGGTCAGAGAACCAGAAAGCAGGTAAGAATTCTGGTATGTTTGATTCTATCTCACATGTTCCTAATTCAATGGCATGTTATTCAGCTTTCAATTATTACAAATAAAATACAGAGATAACTTAAAAGATACAGAGATAACTTAAAAAATACAGAGATAACTTAAAAAGAACAATGGTTTATTCTGGTTAATAATTTTAGAGGTTTTAGTCCATGTTCAGTTGGTCCCATTGCTTTTGGGCTTGCAGCATGGAAGGCATGAATGGTGGAAGATACTGCTCACCTCATGGTGACTGGAAAACAGAAAAACAGTAAGGAACAGAAGTCATATTCCATCAAGGGCACTCCCAGCAATGACTGGACTTCCTCCCATTAGGACCACTTTCTAAGGGTTCTAGCATCTGTACCATGAGCTGGGACCAAGCTTTAACACATGGGCCTTTGGAAGACACTTATCCAAGCCATAGAAAACATTTTGACACCAAATACTGCCACAAGTTTTATGAAAACAAAATGTTTTATTGTAATTGGGAATATATATATATATTCTATATATGATGTGTATGTGTGTGTGTAAATATACATATGTATATGTATATATATAAAATGTATTTAAAGTTTTTTGGGTTTTGAAATTTGACAAGTCCAATTTCCTACCCATTTCATTTGAAGGATTCATATAATCTAATTTAGAATTAAATGGATATAAGAAGATTATCAAGCATGATAATCAAAACAGCAGTGCTAGCTCCCAGATCTTCTATTTAATTTAGTCCTTAGCAAAATAACAAACGTGTATGTGGGTGAATCTATAGTTTCATTATCAGTTCAACTAATGCTATGCAGCCTCTACTATAACCCCACAACAATATGCAGATTAATTAATTGATCCTTGTTGCTTCAGGTCTCCAGGTTAATATGAGAGAGAAGATGTTAAAAGGTAATTACAGCACAATGTGACACAAAGGAACTGTATAACTTTACCTGATGAAAGTAGTTAGAGTTATTAAAAAGATATGTAAAAAGATATGACATTGTTGAGCTGGATAGTAAAGAATACATGTGTTCCAGGCATACCTAATGGATACAATATTCCAGAGACAGTAAACAACATGTACAAAGAATGATTGCATCAAACAGCTTGGAGTTAATTAAACTGATGCAACACATAGACCATATAAAGAGAGAGGACTTATATTAACATTCATTCTTTTTGCTTTTATTTAGTTTGTGTTAATGTATAATTCACATGCCATAAAATCAAAGGCTTAAAAGTGAACAAATAAGGGACAATTGGTATTGACTCTAAAACATGTCAATCATGATAAAATAAAACCCTGCATTCTCTAAGCAATTACTTCTCATTTCTCACTCTGCCTACTCCTCCAAAACTACCCCTCTGCTTTCTGCTTCTAAGGATTTACCTATCTGAACATTTTATAAGAATGAAATCATACAATTTATGACATTTTTGTGTATAACTTCTTTTACTTAGCATAATGATTTTGAGGTTAATTTACATTATAACACGTATTTATACTTCATTTCTTTTTATGGCTGAGTAATATCCATTGTACACAGACATCACACTTTTTCTATTGATGGTCATGAATGTGTACCTTGTATTCAAGTATTAGTTCTCATGCCAGTCTCCAATTATTTTGACTGTATACCTAGAATTGAAATTTTTGGGTCATTCTATGTTTTACTTTTTTGAGGAATCACTAACTGTTTTCTACAGTGACTGAATCATTTTACATTCCCAGTTAGGATTCTCTTTGTTCAAGTATAGTAGAAAACTTTAACCAAGCATGTCTAAATAGAGAAATTTATTTTTACTCTATAAAAATATACAGGCAGGTTGGGGATTATATGACATTCTGCTTTGATTAGCAATCTAGCCTTTTTAAAATTAATTAATTAATTAATCCTAATTAGGTATATATGACGGCAGAATGCATTATGATTCATTGTACACAAATGCAGCATGACTTTTCATTTCTCTGGTTGTACACAATGTAGCATTGCACCATGTGTGCAGTCATACATGTACCTAGGGTACCATCATTCCTGCCACCATGCCCCCTCAGCATCCACTTATCAGAGAGAACATTTGGCCTTTGGATTTTTGGAATTAGCAATCCAGCCTTATTATTTTTCAGAGGTCAACAGGCTATTATCCACAGCTGCCTATATCTGTAAATTAAGTTTTATTGGTGCCCAGCCATTCCCATTCATTTATATACTCTATTGTGGCTTAGGTATTGCAAGGCAGCGTTGACACAGTCTAGCCTGCAAAACCACAAATATTTATTCTTTGCCTTGTTACAGAAAAAGGTTTTACTAGCCTGTCATCTGGGGCTTTCTACTCATGGTCCTAGATGGCTCCAGTCATCATGTTTACAATCCAACCATCAGGAGGAAGGGAGAGCAGATAGAGGGCATGCTGCTCTTTTCAAACGCTTCTGTAAGGAATCTCAGTCACTTTCCTTTCTGTTGTTATTTTCATGTCCACGACTAGCTTCAAGGGCAGATTGGAAATATAATCTTTATTTCAGGTTGGGAGGAACACCTAAAAATTGGGTTCTCTTGATAAAGGAAAATTAGAAAAGGAGTGTTCTAAATGACTAGCTAGCTGTAGCACAGAGTCAGTATCTACTAAAGGAAAGGCCATTAGCCTAGATGTAGCCCTGAGTCTCAATCTTCCTGAGAACTGTAGAATCTGGATAGGCTGGTATGCAGAGCAGAACTCTCCAGGACCAAGCCAAAACTCTAATAACCAATTAGGGTTCTTCTTTCTCACCTCAAATATCTTACAGCAATTAGAAATATGTAGATCAGTAATAAATCTCTATCTCACTTTATAAACTGAGTGATTTCTAAGTTCACTAGGTCTCATTTTCTGGTTAATTTAAAAGACTGATTAAAGTTTTACCTCCCATAATTGAGATCAATGTAGCAGAATCTCTTTTTCTAATTGGATTTTCAAGGGTTTGCATTTGGAAAGGAATTAAAATTCAGGCAAGTTATCAATGGGATACTTTTCAGGATTGAGATAACAAATAGATACTATTTTCCTGAATGGGAAACACTTTAAATGATGTTTCCACATCAGTTTTAGCCAAAATAGCCATAGAAGAAATAAGAATGAGAAACTCAAACATATGTTTTAATAGGTCATGGACTCAGGAGTGTCAGAGTGGAATGTATTTACACTTCCATAAGAAAGTAAATAAAGATACAATGCATACTATTTCTTTCACTTAATGCTTTTTAAATTTGCCTACAAAAAGAGACATAAACATGAGATTGTTTTTCTGTGAATTTTCAAAAATCTAAGTATAAAATAATGGGCTAAATTAAATGAACATGCATTTTATATGTACAAAGTCTATCACTAGGTTAGAAAAAAAGAGAGAAGAATATTACATTCCAAACAAATGGCCCAGAAGCTTATTAATTTATTTATATCAATGTCATTCTATTTCCAGACTGTTCATATTTGAGCAGAACAAATGGAAACTTTTTATAAAACTTGCAAAACTCCAATGTTTACTTTTCTTTGCTTCTCAGGTTTTTTTTTTTTTTTTTTTTTTTTTCCCGTACTGGGGATTGAACTCAGGGGCACTCGACCACTGAACCACATCCCCAGCCCTATTTTGTGTTTTATGTAGAGACAGGGTCTCACTGAGTTGCTTAGCGCCTCGCCGTTGCTGAGGCTGGCTTTGAACTCGCGATTCTCCTGTCTCAGCCTCCCTAAGTGCTGGGATTACAAGCGTGAGCCACCACGCCCGGCTTCAGGTTTTTTTTGTATGTTTGTTTTTTTGTTTTCTTTTTACTACCAGGTATTACCCCAGGGGCACTTAACCATTGAGCCACAACCTCAGCCCTTTTTTTGTATTTTTATTTAGAGACAGGGTCTCACTAAGTTGCTGAGGGCTTCACTAAGTTGGTAAGGCTGGCTTTGAACTTACGATTCTCCTGCCTCAGCCTCCCAAACCACTGAGATTACCTGCATGTGCCACTGTGGCTGGCTGCTTTTCAGTTTTTAATCTGTTTGATGTAACTATCACATTTGTATAGTTGTTCTTTGTTTTGACAGATGCGTGGAGTCATCTGACTCTGCCATAATCAAAACACACAACTCTTCTATCACCCCCAAAATGATCTTGTTAATGTCACTTTGAAGTCAATCCCAGGGTAGATAGCTTGTGAGTTTTTCTTATTAAATTTAGTGTGATTTGTTTAAGATTCGCCCATATCAACATGCATAACAGTAATTTCTTCTTTTTACCGCTGAGTAGTATTTACTCATACAGACATAAATTCATTTGTATATCCATTCCCAATTGAAGGGCTTTTCAGTTGTTTTCACTTTGATTAGTTATGTATAAAGACTATATAAACACATACAGATTTTCACATGGACATAAATTTTTATTTCTTTGGGATCGTAGTTAAGACTTATTGCTAAATCATTAGGGTAAAAATATTATTAATTGCATAGGAAATTGCCAAACAGCTAGAGTGCCATTTTGCTTTCACACTAGGAATGTATAAATGTCTCAATTACTTCTTCCTCCCCTTTTCTTGGTAATGTCAGTATTTGGATTCTCCTCTCCTCTGTTTCCCTGTCTTCCTTTACTCTATCCTTCCCCTCCAAGGTTTGACTACTGAGAATCCTTTCAATTGGCTCTGGCACACCTTTGAGTAAACCAATCAAGGTGCTTTCTAAATACCTTCCTTGCTTTCTGGCACTTTAAGATGTTTCAGCCTCATTTTATATATTTCCAGTCCCAGGTCTAAATTTTTGCCCATTTTCAATTGGTCATTTTATTTTCCTATTTTGAGTTTTAATAGTGTTTCTTTCCTTTGATAATGCCTTTAACAGAGAAAGAATTTTAATTTTGATGTTTCCTTTCTTTGTGGGTCATGCCATTGGTGTTCTAAGAACTCATTGCTTACTCCATGTCACAAATATTTTCTCAAATTTTTTTAAAGCATTATGATAGTATTCTACTTAGGAATATGATTTACTAAGATATTTTTTAATTTCTATATTGTGAGGTGTAGGTCAATCTTTACTTTGTATATATGGATATTCAATCATTCCAGCATCATTTCTTTAACAGATTTTTACTATTGAATCATATTTATAACCTATCAAAAATTAGCCATATTTGTTGAGTCTGTTTTCTATTTTGTTCCATTGATTGGTGTGTCTTATTTTTCATCTTTAACACAACACTGTCTTAAATACTGCAGCAAATACTGGAGGTATTTGTGTGAGTGTTCTAGCTTTATATTTTTTAATTCAAAATATATTGGCTACTCTAATTTCTTTATTTATAAATCTTACATTTAGTTTTTCAATATCATTAAATATCCTTCTAGAATTATGATTTGGGGTGTGTTAACTTATAGATAATTTCATGGAATTTGACATTTTTAACAAAATTTTCTCCCTATCCATGGAACTAGTATATATTTTGTTTCCAGTTATTTATTTCCATTTCTTTTATTTTTTGACTTGAGGGCTCATTGCCTGGAATCAATCCATCACTAGCTTTCATTTTATTGGTACTGTAAGACTAGGTGCTAGAATAGCCCCCTGATAATCCTCACTGCCAATATTGTCCAAAGAGTAATTATCTGCATTTTTAATTTTATAAATATATTTTTTGTTCCATGTCCCCTAGGTATTACATACTATTTTTTGGAAGGTTATTTCGCCTTCTCATTCAATGGTCAATATGGAGACTTGTCCAAAAAAATTTTTAAAGAAGTTTACAGGTATTGGATGTTTTTGTTTACTTATTTTTTCAGTATTTCATAGGCAGAAACTACATGTCACAAACAATGAATACTGAGTAAGAGTTTAAGGACTAGATGTGTCTCTAAAAATCCAGTATTTTATCATTAGCATGTATGGTTCATTTATGGATGTACTCCTCCAACTGCTTTTCATGGGTTGTAGGTTTTTATGATTATGATAAGAGGTGGTGAAGAGTAATAAAACAGGGAAGTATTTTGCAATGTCACTGGAGTCTAAACTTTTGGTGAAAAGAAATTAACTCACTTGAGTTAGATATCAGACATGCATTGCCTTCAAAGGCAGTTATTGTAAGGCTGGGAGTCTTAGAAACATTATTATATCGCCTAAGATTTTTGTACAAAAATATCTTTTATATGTTACCTTAAAACCCTAATGAGAATAAGCTATAAATGAAGGGGGGCATGTAGTAGTAATGATAGGTACTGGTAAAGCCCAGAATCTTCTGACATCAAAGAACTCAATTTCTAAGATAATTTTGTGTGAGTGAGGGTATGAATCTTGGATATGTTGATGTTCTTCCACACAATCACACAAAAAACACAAAGCCAGATCTTCTCTCTCCATCTTCTTTCACTATAATAAACCACTTCCTGTTTTTCTCTTATTTACATCCTTCATAGTCTCGAAGATTCAAAGTCCACAATGATCATGAAAAACATATAGAACAAACTAGACATCTCATTCATGCAGCAGCATCTCACATAGTTCCTGTATTTCTCTGTGAATGAATAAAAAAAGATAGATTTGAGCAAAAAGCAGACTCAGTTCTTAAATTATTGTCTTAAAGTCAAGTGAGGGAAAGAAGCTTTGATCAAATAATCATTAAAATGAATGTAAAAGCAAAAGTGATACATGCTAAAATGAGAACTACTCAAGTGGATCACGCTTAGTTTAAAAACTAACATTTGACCTTGGGTATGAAAGATTAGCAGATGTTAACTAGCTAAATAATATAACTTAATAGTGATGCTTTATTCAGTACTGCCTTCTAAGAGCTGTGTTTTCAGCACTTAAAACTGATGAGCTCATTTAATCTTCACAGTAATGCAATAAATTATGTATAGTTTTTACATGTTGTGGGTAAGGAAACTGAGGAACACAGAGATGAAGCAATTTGCTCATCTTCTATTTAGTAAACAAGAAAAAAAGGATATAAAACCAAGAAAACCTATCACAGGAATGCTGCTGAACTTACAGAAAAAAGAAAGAAAGAAAAGAAAGAAAGAAAGAAAGAAAGAAAGAAAGAAAGAAAGAAAGAAAGAAAGAAAGAAAGAAAGAAAGAGAAAGAAAACAAAAACAGAAACAAACAAACAAACTCCTGGATCTTGGTCCATGAAATTCCCTTGCAACTGTTACCACTCTTGTCTATCCACTCTAGCTCTCACATTTCAAAGCTTGCCTCTAATTTTCTTCTCTGTGTATTCTTTTCCCACCTTTCCAATCATTGTAGATGATTTTTATAAAATTCTGCAAGAAAGATGATCATTCACTGACTTCTATTTGATGAGTAATTGCTTGTTATTGTATCTTTTCCAATTTAAAAGAGTTTTCAATAAATTGTTTATGTAATTTCATATTTTTTTAACTTTAATTTCACAAATTGATTATAAGTCCCTAGAAATTTGAGCAAAGTAAAATGTAATTGAGATGACTGCTTATTTATGTCTCATATTATTGGGCATGAAGTTCTGCAATAATATACACTAGACATAGAACAAAACAGAAAGGGAATAAAACAAAAAGATTTGTTTTACAAATCTGTTGACTGTTAAGTCTAGGTTAGTAACCAATAAAAACTATTACTTATTAACATTGCTTTATAGTATTCAAAGTAGCATAGGAGACAGCTAAAGAGTAAGTAGACAATTGAGTACCCCCCAAACAAGCTTGAAACTCCAATAGATGTTTGGTTGCACGAGCAACCTGAGATCTAAGACAAGAGGCAAAAGTTTAGTGCCAAAAGGAAAGATGAATACAAAACAATTAAAAGAGAAAATGCCAGCTGAGTTGCTTTCTGCCATCACTCCTTGAGTTCTCTGTGGTGCTTGTGAGGCAGAGCTTTCCTATGGACAGGTTATCAGCAATACCTGGAAAATGTGAACTGCACAGGACAAAAGGATCGTCTCTATCCTTCTTGGCTTTTAGATTACTGGCCGATTGGGTGTTAAGTCTCACAGGACAGTACACTGTTTCAGCGGTGGGCCTGCTCTCAGCTTCAAAATGACTCTATCCAGTTAATCCCTCTTCTTTTGGGTAAAAATTCCCTGTTGTTTAAAATGAGTGAATCAAACCTACTGTTTCTGATACTCTATGCTTTATGTCCTTCATTGTCTTTACTATGTACAAGTAGAATTCTATACAGAAGTTGAATTTTTCTTTTTCCTTCCTTTTGAAGAAGTGTAAATGTACTTGTGCCCATCTGTGATTCAGGACTTTTATATCGCAAGTCCTGCTGTAGTCAAATGTGCTGCGTGCAAGTTTGCTATTCCTGAGGTTTGGTGTTAAAATGTCACAATCCTAAATATGACACACTTCTAGTAACAGATCAACAACAGGGATTATTTCACTCTCCCCATATTCTATAATTCTTTGTCTGATAATTTATTTTGTCAATTTTGAGATTTTAATTCATCTGAAATTGATTTGCTTTTCAAATTGATGAGATATAGAAGTTTTATTAGAATCATTTTCTTTCTTAGAAATAAAACAATGGTATTTCTAAGAGTTGGTGTAATCTTTGATCTGGTGGAATATAATAACATATTAACAATTGGCTTTGAAATGTGGTGCCAAGTAGTGTAAATATTTGTCCCCTATAGTGCTATGTCCTGGGATTAATAAAAATATGCTATTTCCAAGAATGGCAAGTGTTCATTTGGAGCCTGGCCACATTTGAAAATGAGTTTCACAGTCCAGCCATGTTTGTCATGTTTTATACCAAATGATAACTAAATGGCTTCACTTTTAAGATTGTTTTTGCATTGCTTCTACATGAAAGCTGCCCCTGCATACCACTTATTCCTATGTTTTTAATTCATAAAATGCCATTTGTACAAATAGAGTAAAGGCCCAAGGGCTTCTAAATGAGGCTGTTAATAGGAGCTGTCAATTATCTTCGGTGCATTGAATGAAATATATTACATGTTTAATGATCTTTAATGCTCTTGGCTTAATCGTAACAAAGAATCCAACATGTAGACTCATGGCATCTAGTGGTCTCCATTTTTTCTATTCTTCTTAAAGAATAGAACTCTTGTTTAATAAAAAGTAGAACTCTTGTTTAATAAAAGCTGCTCAAACAGTGGTCTTCATGTTCTGTGCATATTCCTGAAGTCCCTGCAAAGAAACAAACACAGGGCAGAAAATATTTTTCAAGGTTTTAGTACATACTTGGTGGAAGAGTGGAGAATAGGTTAGGTTCCTAAGTGATAAGCAGGGTACATGAAGTGGTGTTAGGAGTTTGTGGATTTAGCATTGGTTTCTGTGACAACTGACTATCAGATAGTCACAGCAGAAAATGTGAGCAATATAGGAAAACACCTATAGGAAAGATACCTACACGGAGACTTAAGAACTCTGATCCATGATTGTACCAATATTAGAGGGCTAATGCAAAGTAAGTGAAATAATAGAATATTACACAATAAAAAATATAAGAGATATAACATTCTCTGAAATAGACTGAATTATATTTAAAAGATGGTTGCCCAGTTAGTATGAAAAAGGTTGAGTTACTCTTTAGAGGGTCCTGAGCCAATTTCATATTTACTTGTGAACCAAAATTTAGATCTTACCTTTGAGGGTACACTAGTGTCACATGTCTAATGCAGTTAAATATCAAAAGTAAAAAATAAAAATAAAACATCTGTTGCATAGTACACATATATGATCCTCAAATATAGGATGCCTTTGTCAACATTAAAAGGAGTTATCAATTGATTTGTAAAAAATATTGTATGGCAATTTCTAGCAGGGCTTCTAGTTCAGGATAATAAATGAGTAGATATTTACTTCTTTTACTTCAAAATTGCCTCCAAAAGAAAAAATAAAATAAATAAAAGATAAGTTATTCATATCTGTGCCAAGAATGGGAAGTGAGGACACCAGTGATTTAGAGATTTGACAAGTTTCTGGAAGAGTAGATTGAATCATGGTAGGCAATTTGGAATGAGCAAAGTCCAGCCTAGCTGCTAAAGGTTGTTGTACAAGTAAACTGGCAAAGCTACCAGGAAACCACAGACCAGAATCACAATTTGACAGATTATGAACAGTAGTGATGACAAAGGCTAATAAATTAAAGAAATGTCTATCTGGAAAGATTTCCTCCAAACCATGATGGGTATTACAGCAAAGACATTTCCTGCAAAAACGAAGGAGGAGGAGAAGGAGGAGGAGGAGAAAAAGGAAGAAAACGAGAATGGAATAAACTGCCTAGAGAAACTCTAGTGTCATAGGAAAGCATTCCTTATTTTGCTTTTGAAGTAAAGGGTGGGAGAGTTGAAGAGGCCAAGCCTGTGTTTCCTATACTCAAACAACCTGTTCTGAAACCAGACAAGGTGATAGATAGATCTAATCCACAATTGACAGAGTTTTATACTGTTCAGTAAGGATGGCTGACAAATGAACTAGGACCTCTCACATGACAAAGAAGACTCTCTTCCTGTTCCTCAATTCATACATATGGATAGGCAAACATGTTAGGGCATTACATTGTTAGAATAACAGAATACATACATCCCTTTTAAAACAAATCTGATTTGACAATTACTAAATAAATAAGAACAATGAACAGGAGAAACACATTCTGTTTTGCATAAGACTAGGAAATACAACGAATTACAGTGTATGAAGATTGGAGTGGAATACAGCATAAAAACATGAAAGAAATGAAAATAGAACAAAACTCCTCAGAAGGAAATAGGAATAAATATTCCAATTCAAGCAACATGCAACTGCAAAGCTTCAGGTGGAGAATATCAGGTGCTTAATGGTGAGGTGAGGAATAGGGTTAAATGAGGGTAATTTAAGGCCTTACTTACATTCCCACATCTCATTTGTTGAAATGAATTCTCTTTCACAGTCCCATGAATATTTAAGTCTTAAAAAAGAGTGGATCTGCCTAGCTTGAAAAGAAGGAAAATCATGAACAACTACTATATGGAAAAATTTACAGACTGAAAAGTATTTTTTCTACTGCAGGTGATGGCAGATCAGCTTGGTATAAAACTTTTTCTTTATATATGAACAAAAAAGAACAAAATGAAATCTAATTTAAAGAGACATTGGTAAATATTGAAGAATTTTAGTTAAAAACCTCTGAAGAATTATGCTACAACTATGAATGGGTATACACCCAAATTTCTGTGGAATCCTAATCTCCATGGTGGTTTTTGGAGGCAGATGTTTTGGTAAGTGATTTAAATATTCTTCAAAAATGGTATCAATGCCTTTAAAGGAGATTTAAGCATGTTTGGTGGGCTGCTTTTGCCATGTGAGGGCACAAAAGCAAGGTGCCATGTCTGAAGATTTTATTAGAGACTGAATCTACTGGAGCCCTGATGTTGGATTTTCCAGACAGAAGGAAAAAAAAGCAATTAATTTCTCTTATTTACAAATCATCCTGTCTTAAATATCTTGTTATAGCAGCCTGGATGGACTAAGACAGAACAATAAAGGTGTAGGGAAGCCTGATTTGATTTGCCCTAAACCCTACCCTACAGCCTAGATGTCTATCATCTCAGGTCATGAGATGCACTGTGGCAACTGGTCCTATATCACTGCCTGACAAAATCTGAGGCTAACTCCTTCTGTAGCAGGGAAATACCATAAAGAAATTCAAATTAATTATTTGGTTTATTTCAATCAGATCAGTTATCCATTATGAATTAACAAGTATGTTCTCTTTGAGGTCTGTGACAACACTACCTAAAATATTCCCCTTTCCCCTAGATTTTCTTTATTTTTCTACTTAGTCTTTGCTGGTAGTACATCATGCACTTTCATTTTTAGGTTGTTTTCTGTCTTTCGCACTATAATGTAAACTACACATGGAAAAGCAGGGTGGTTTATTTGTTACTGTATCCCCCAAATCTAGGACAGTGCTGGCCTAGAATTATGCGTTAAATAAAAGAATATTCATTGTCATTTATACAATGTCTTCATGGTTATAGAACTTGAGAGAAATATACCAACAGTCTGTGATTACATCTTACTGGGAGATTGTAATTTAGTTTCCAGAAGTTTCTTTATTTTCTATATATTCTACCATCGCCACATATTATTTCTGAAAGTGCCTTATAAATGTATTATTTTGTTGAAAGTCATACTAAAATAAAAAATACCAAGCTTTTTTCCCTCTTACAAATTCAATGTCCAAACTCCGAAGTAAATTACAAGAAATCATATATAATCTTTTAGTACAATCATGCTGGTATAATCACATAATCTCTTGTGTTCTCCATTTTGACACACCTATAAGCTGGCCAGGTTAGGATGATGACTGTGGTGAAGACACAGAGCCACATTAGCCAGACTGTGAAAATTACTCCCTCCAGCCTGTTTGTACAGTCCAGGACTCTATTATGTTACCCAGTGCCTCTAAAATATAGACACAGAGAATATTAAGACAGAAAAGGGCTCTGTTCCTGACGTCTAGTTCATTGCTCCTATGTGTTTTAACATCTAGTGTCTATTTTTCTCCATGAGGATTGGGCATTATAAAATAATTTAATTAAAAATAAAACTATAATTAATAACCAGCAATTAATCATATTTAAGAATGTCTTACCAATAGATGACTAGTGCAACTTCATTGAATGGCCATAATCATAGCATACAATAGGAGAACATAAAGCTAGGAGTGGAAAAAAATGGTGGAATAGAGAAGGTCACTTTCCTGGTTGCTCCATGGCATGAAAACAAGAAAGCAGACAGGCAGCTTCTCAGCAAGGGAATCAAGAATCTGGATATTCCCATTAATGGACAAAGCATACGTTTCCTCTGAGTGTCAAGGAGACCATATTCTGTGACCTGTGGAGTGATATGTGAGCAGCATTACCAGTAGCAGAAGAGACAAGAATGTGTTGCAAAGAGGTCTGGGCAGTGCCCCAGGTGTAAGATGGTTTGTGGAAAACAGCAGGACCATAGACCTAAACCCTTGGAGCAATGATGGGGTAGAACTGGCAGCACTCAAGTGACTACAAAGAATCCACAGAGCAGATTAAAGCAGGTTTGTTGAGAGAGAATATCCCCCACCTGAGGGGTCTGGCCAGGCATGGCCACAGGAGAGGAAAACACCAGTCATGGCAGGAGAGGTGGAATCTTCAGAAAAGTGGGTCAGGACACACAGAATCTGTGGGTGAATGTCACAATTTTATAAAATCAGTGGGAGTTAATGTGGGTCCAGTTTGAGGAGAAGGTCTGCCAATGTCTCATCTCTCAAAGGCTAGAAGGACGAGAGAGAGACATATAACAACAGATGTGCAGCTTTCAGATTCCCTTTATCACTTTATGGAACAGATTTTGTGAGTTATTGGAATAATGATGGCATCTTCCTCTAAGACTTATGATGACCCAGTCACTGAGCCACCACAGAAGACTCAGCACTTTCCCCCTTGATCCCTCTTGCTTCCCAATGCTGCATCCCTCAGCCACCTTCTTCCATAGCTACTTTCTGAAGAGGAAGTTTCTTCGGTCATTTCTACCAGGGAAAAGGAATTGTACTGTGTGTCTACTATCCAGAAACTGCACTTTTTCCACCCCTTTGCTGATGCAAGTAAGGGTGATAATCTGCTTCCTGTTGGGACAGAGGATTAAATCTATACAATAATTCAACAGAAACTAGTGAAGGCATTTACGGAGAAATTTGCCTGCAATGATAGTATAATTGATCATCCAGAATATAGAGAAGTAATTCAGCTACTAGGTAAGCAGCACAAGAGTAGAGATTGGACTGACCAAGGATGATCAGCTGAAGGTTAATGGGTTTTAAGTGCCTGCAGCCTACTGAAACTTAAGCGAGGATGTCCTTGCAATGAATAGAATTCCCCCATCCTTATCACAAGTATAAAGCTCTCACAACTTGTATAATGTAACCATTTGAGATCCACTTTTAACTTGGGACTGATAGAATTCCTTCATGCAATAAACTGAAAAGAGCTATGCAATCTAGTCTTGAACTCCCTCTTTTAAACAGAGGACAATCATTAGGTGCCTGACAGTGTTTACCCTGAAGCAAAGTAATAATATCATGTTTTGGCAAAACCCAAGATCACAGATGTCTGTTTCTGGCCAGAAGCTCCTTAGCTTTCCCTGAGCGAAGTCCCCTGCCCTAAGAGTGTCATAACCTGAACAATAAGGAGAAGATGGGATAAGGCAACAACAGCAGCTATACCAATAGAGGGAATCTTCGGTAGTAAAAAGAGCTCCTGGTGTCTCTAACCTGATCAGGTGAGCAGAATTCAGAGACCACCTTCCTTCCAGTGAGGCGATGCAGCATGTAGTTTTCCACCAAGGTCTTCTTTATGACTAGATATATTCTAGCTAAGGAGTGTCCAAAACAACAGAATGTGGCCAGGCTAATATTGATACCAGAGTTGAAATCAGGTTCAAGTCTCATTCCCCAAGGTGCTGAAGATTCAACACCCAAGAAATGCTGAGTTAAGTGCAAAACGTTTTATTTAAAAGGATAGAACAGAGAGATTGACAAACAGAAACGCCTCCACAGAAGAGGGGTTCCAAGCTGGTTCCCCAGGGGAGTGGGAATGTCCTGCCCCTTTTATAGATTTCAGATTTCCCTCGTGCCCCTCTTCTCCCCTTATTTTTCCTATGTGACCAGTGACCAAAAGGGGAAGTGCCCATGGGCAGGAAGACAGCTATCCAGGGGTTATTCATTAACAATTTCTTGCAGGGAGTAACAATTTCCTGCAGACAGGTAAGTTGGCCAAAAGTTTGGAGGAGGGAGAAGTGATCTGGAGGTATTAGCATTTTATTTCCTCTTGAATCAGCCCCCATTTTCCTGATCCAGTCATTTACTACCTACACTGAGTGTCTTTGCCCCCCATGCTCAATATCAGTTAAATTCTTGACAAGGGGACAAATATCAAACTGATGTTATCAGTCCTGTAGCTACCTATAGAGCTTGCAACTTATTAGCTTCCCAGTGCCATCTGACCATGTGAAGTAATAAACTAGTTTATGGTTTTCTTTTTCTCTTCTAGTTTTAATGTTATGTAATGTATTTAAAACCTGATTTAAATAAAGCTCATTTTCAGAAAAAAAAAACCACAAAGCTTCATTGACTTGTACAGCTAGATACAATATCTATGAAACTATCTATGTTTGAAATATCAGCAGTATCTTCCAGATTAATGTTAATATTTTCATGGGTACATCCATCTGTGAGGATGACCATTTGGAAACATTCTCAGTCCACTTTATAGAATACTGTCAGTTTGGCTTCTGACTACCACCCTTTCATTACTATCCCACACCAGCAAAGTCTCACACACCAGCAAAGTCTGGAAGACAACAGAAGGAATGAAAAGTGTCTCCATAAGAAAATGCCTATTGCAGCTCAGGCCTAGTGATCCTCCGAGAATAGGGCAGGTCCCATCTGACTGATCATTCTGCATTTAAGCCTATCAGTCAGAAAGTCACAGTCTTGTGCCAATGTCTTACCTCAAAAAAAAATCACTCTCAAATATATTTATACAAAGTAAACCTAAAGGAAGGAAAGGTAGAAAAGAGTGAGGGAACGAGGGGAGGAGGAAGGAAGGAAAGAAAGAATAAAGGCAAAGAACCTCCAAGTCATTTTAAACATTTTAACAAAGCTAACATAAAAGTTGCAGAACAAAACAAATTTCAAAAACAAAAATATATCACCGGCAAGATGAACACATCAACAGTGTGTTTAATTTACATGTGTAAAATATATTTCATTGATAAAAATAATAGGGTGCTATTAAAAAGTGAAAATTTGTATTAAAATGAAAAAAGCATTACAAAAAGAGAACTATTATAAAAAGTAAACAGAATGGGCAGAAGACAAATTTGATATATTTCAGTGGGCAATCAAAAAATATAAGATTGATTTTATGTTAGAAAAATGTGAAAAAATAAAATTAAAATTAAAGGCAAATAAGGCCAGTAGAAACAACATACCAATAAGCACCTAGTAAAATCAAGGAAGATGAACAAAACTTAGAAAATTTCCTGGGATTGAAGAACTTTGGGTCTAAGCTGAAAGGGCTACAAAGTGCCTATTGCTTATTCGCATGAATGAAATAAACCCATCTTTGCAATTGTTTAGAAAACCAAGATAAAGAGAAGATTCCAAAAGCTTGTAGAGAGTCACAAAAAAAAAAAGTCATGAAAAAAGAGAAAATGAAAATATCATTGGGTACTTGAATAGCAAAGTGAAAAAAAGAGATTAGAAATTCCTCCTGAATTTTGAGAAGAAATTATTTTCAACATAGAAGTTAATGCCCAGATTATCTCTCAAGGGAAAGAATAGAAAAAGATACTCAGCCTCTTGAAATTTTCAAACATGTTATCTCCCTTTCTTCTACTTCAGGATTGCTTCTGAAAAAATCAGGGAAGAATTAACCAAGAGGCAGTGATGATATCTATAAGACTGGACATATAACACAGTCTGTGAGGGAGGATATGATGCTCAGGATGAGAAGAGAGGGCAGTGTGGGAGTGACAGGTGACAGCAAAGCTATGGAGCTGCTAGGCCTTCATAGAGCAGGAAGGTATCACATGAATAGCAGTTCTTGACTAAAGAAATGCATGAATTGAAGGGACAAAATAAACCAGAAACCTGGAATACACTAACAAGAATAAAATAAATCTAGACCATAGTCAGGGATCCATTACCCATACCCCCAAAATATACCAGGTCTAGTACTATTGTAGTATTTTTACAAGTCCTCAAGAGTATATATTCCTTTTAAATATAAAAGACTGTAGAATATAAATACATAGAAAAGGAATTTCTAAAAAATCATTTGCAAACTAAATTTGTACTGTACTTTATTAAAATGGACTAATGTGGTTTATTTCAGAATCTCCCATAGCAATTCATCATATTATAAAGTTATTTTTAAAAGCCTAATAAGTCCTACAATAAAATGAAAGAGTATTAGTAAAGTAATGGATAAAAATCTAATTTGATAGAGAAAATGGTACTTAATAAGATTCACACTCATTGTCTAAAATATATACTTACATGGTAATATATAAAATTTTTTTTTGGTACTGGGGGTTGAACTCAGAGGCACTCAATTACTGAGCCACATTGCCAGCCCTATTTTTTATTGTATTTAGAGACAGGGTCTCACTGAGTTGCTTAGTGCCTTGGTTTGTTGAGGCTGGCTTTGAATTCATTATCCTCCTGCCTCAGCCTCCCGAGCCACTGGGATTACAGGTGTGAGCCACCACAATTGGCCTTTATGAATAAAATCTTAATTTGATGGAGGAAGAAACAATATTCTGCAAGATTCAAAACTGACATTAAAATATTCAAGACTAATTTAAAAAAACTTGAATTTAACTAGAAATGGGTGGAAATGTCTCTAATACAATAAAAACTATCTAAATATTACCTCATTCCAAAAAATATCTTACATAATAAAACAGTGGGTTGTAACATTTTACAATAAAAAACAAAATATAGTTAGAAATAACTTCACCATAATTATTTAATTTGGGATTCTATTATGCAATATTAAAAAAGGAAATTAAAAAAACTGGAAAAGTTGTGAAGATATAAAATATTATATCTTGTAAATTAAATATTATAACTATCTGTATAGAAACTATATGATAATACATGGCAAACAATAATAACTATAGAGTCCAGAAATATAGGTGGAAACATGTTAACAAATAAAACCTTTTAGTAATTTTTAAATAGAAATTTTATATACTTGTAGTTTAAGAATTATAACTACTCAGGATTGAGCAAATACAAATTTGCAATGATCTTTTGGTGAAAATGTCAAAATGCTATTCAAGGGCTTGGAAGAAAAGCCAAATAATTATGAGATATATCCACAGGTATACAAAGTCTCACTACTATACTGATATCATTTGCCCAAAAGTAAACCTAAAAAATTCAGTGTTATTTCAATCACAGTACTAATTAGACTTAAAAATCTAATTCTTGAAGTGATTTGGAAAAATTAATGACCAATCCAAAAATGAACAAAAATTTAGGGAAATGGGAACTTATAGAAACTGTTGATAGTTTAAGTTGATATAGTTACTTTACAGAAGAATTTTGTAATATCAAGTTAATTTGGAGATGAACAGAAATATTACCTGAGATTATAATAGCCTTTTTACATGTCTAAGAACCCTACAATCTAATTGAAAAATTGTTTGTAATAACAAACATCAATGTAAATGTCCATCAGCAGAAGGATATATCATCTGTTATGGTATGTTCATATGGTATAAACCAGAGAGCAATTCAACTAAATAAAAATAGAAATATCTCATAATGGAACGAATAGGCAAGATCCAGAATGATATATAAAGCATGATAAATTTAATGACATGCAAAACAACAATAAATATTGTTTAGAGATATGTACAAATGTAACGGGCTATGAAAACATTTACTGCAAAGACACATATCACTTTTATAATGGTGGTTATCTCTAGGAGAAAAAGTGCATTGGGATGGAAAGGAACATAAAATGGTTTTTATCAGTCATATTTGACATTAAAATAGTTTTGAAAGAATTTGTCAAATATAAGAATTGAGTAACTGTGTTTACTATAATACTCATTATTTTCTGAATATGTGAAGCTTTTAATTAAAATGTATCCAAAGATATACTTTGTTATTTTTCTACTTTCAATATTAAACCATTTAAAACACAGTGATGTTTTGGATGTATTAAAATCCTTTTGTAAATTAGAATTTATACAAAAAGTAGCTAAACATTACCAGATGGGGAGGAGTTGAACATTAGGTCTGTAATGACAGCAATTAAAGAGAGGGCTTTAAGATGTTTTATAGGTATTGCATTCTTTGCAATGCAAGGAAAAAAATAATAGACAGATGTCTCATTAGCTAATGCACCTCATATATTTTTCTTCTGTAATTTTTGAGAGCATTGCCCAGCATTCCAAATAAGCATAAGGGTGAGTTTGGTTGTGAAATGAAACACAATAGAGAGGGTTTGCTACGAACATCTCTCATTCTGGACAGACGACTGCCATTCACTGGAAAATATACTGGACTCAGTTTAAATTGCATGTTGATTTAAATAGGCTTGGCATTTTTCCAGGGCCACCTGAGGGTTGTCTTCAGCTTTTGAGAACAAAGCTGAGTTTCCTGGCAGTGTTCCTTGGACTGGTGTGACTTGATTTATCTCTATTCATCATATTCTCATTTTTGACATAATCTCATGTATACAAAGAATTTTGAAATTAGAATATAACAGCAGATATTTAGTTTCGAGTCTCCAGAAAAGTATCACCTTGTCAGAGATTTTTTAAATTAATTTATTTAAATGCATTTCAAGTCATAGTACATATATAGAGCTCAATTTTTCCATTTCTCTGGTTGCAAACCAGATAGAGTCACACTATTTGTGTCTTCATACATGCACCTAGGGTAGTGATGACCATCTCATTCAATTATTTTACTATACCCATTCCCCTTTCCCTCCCCCTACCTTCCCCCTACCCTATCCAGAGTTCCTCCATTTCTTCTATGTTCCCCATTTCCATCCCCTTTATGTATCAGCATCCACTAATCAGAGAGAACATTCAGCATTTGGTTTTTTGGTATTGTCTTACATCACTTAGCATAAATGCCATAATTTTATTCTCTTTTATTGCTGAAA
>PVHX01000695.1:168288-198443 GCA_004024805.1 Geosciurus inauris
TTTGCAATTGTGAATTGTGCTGCTATAAACATTGAAGTGGCTGCTTTACTGTACTGTGCTGTTTTTAAGTCTTTAGGGTATAGGCCAAGGAGTGGGATAGCTGGGTCAAATGGTGGTTCCATTCCAAGTTTTTTAAGCAGTCTCCATACTGCTTTCCAGATTGGTTGCACCAATTTGCAATCCCACCAGCAATGTTTAAATGCACCTTTTTCTCCACATCCTCGCCAGCACTTATTGTTGCTGGTATTTTGGATAGCTGCCATTCTGACTGGGGTGAGATGAAATCTGAGAGTAGTTTTGATTTGCATTTCTCTAATGGCTAGAGATGTTGGACATTTCTTCATATATTTGTTTATTGATTGTGTACCTTCTTCTGAGAGGTTTCTATTCAGCTCCTTAGCCCATTTATTGATTGGGTTGTTTGCTGTTCTTGGTGTTAAATTTTTTGAGTTCTTTATATATCCTAGAGATCAGTGCTCTAACTGATGTGTGTGTAGCAAAAATTTGCTCCCAGAATGTAGGATCTCTGTTCACCTCATTGATAGTTTCTTTTGCTGAGAAGAAGCCTTTTAGTTTAAGTCCATCCCATTTATTGATTCTTGCTTTTATTTCTTGTGCTATAGGAGTCTTGTTAAGGAATTCAGGGCCTAATCCAATGTGATAAAGTTTTGGACCTACTTTCTCCTCAATTAGATGCAGGGTCTCTGGTCTAATTCCTAGGTCTTTGATCCACTTTGAGTTGAGTTTTGTGCGTGGTGAGAGATAGGGGTTTAGTTTCATTTTACTGCATATGGATTTCCAGTTTTCCCAGCACCATTTGTTGAAAAGGCTATTTTTTCTCCAATGTATGTTTTTGGCACCTTTGTCTAGTATGAGATAGCTGTATTTATGTGCATTACTCTGTGTTTTCTATCCTGTACCACTGGTCTACATGTCTATTTTGGTGCCAGTACCATGCCATTTTTGTTACTGTAGCTTTGTAGTAAAGTTTGAGGTCAGGTATTGTGATGCCTCCTGCTTCACTCTTCTTGCTCAGGATAGCTTTGGCTATTCTGGGTCTCTTGTTTTTTCAAATGAATTTCATGATTGCCTTTTCTATTTCTATAAGAAAGGACTTTGGGATTTTAACTGGGATTGCATTGAATCTGTATAGTGCTTTGGGTAGTATGGCCATTTTAATAATATTGATTCTGCCTATCCAAGAGCATTGGAGGTCTTTCCATCTTCTAAGATCTTCTTCAATTTTTTTTTTAGTGTCTCATAATTTTCGTTGTAGAGGTCTTTCACCACTCTTGTTAGATTGATGCCCAAGTATTTTATTTTTTTGGAGGCTATTGTGAATGGAGTAGTTTTTCTAATTTCTCTTTCAGAGGACTCGTTCCTGATGTATAGAAATGCATTTGATTAATGGATCTTGATTTTATATCCTACAACTTTGCCAAATTCATTTATCAGTTCTAGAAGTTTTCTGGTGGAAGTTTTTGGGTCCTCTAAGTATAGAATCATGTCGTCTGCAAGTAATGATAGTTTGAGTTCTTCTTTTCCTATTCGTATCCCTTTAATTTCTTTCATCTGTCTGACTGCTCTGGCTAGAATTTCAAGGACTATATTGAATAAGAGTGGTGAGAGAGGGCATCCCTGTCTTGTTCCAGTTTTTAGAGGGAATGCTTCCAATTTTTCTCCATTCAGGATGATGTTGGCCTTTGGTTTAGCATATATTGCTTTAACCATGTTGAGGTATGTTCCTACTATCCCTAGTTTTTCTAGTGTTTTGAACATGAAAGGGTGCTGTATTTTGTCAAATGCTTTCTCTGCATCAATTGATAGAATCATGTGATTCTTATCTTTAAGTCTATTGATGTGATGGATTACGTGTATTGATTTCCGTATGTTGAACCAACCTTGCCTCCCTGGAATAAACCCCACTTGATCATGGTGCACTAGTTTTCTAATATGCTTTTGTATGCGATTTGCCAGATTTTATTGAGAATTTTTGCATCTATATTCATCAGGGATATTAGTCTGAAATTTTCCTTTTTTGACGTGTCTCTGTCTGGTTTTGGAATCAAGGTGATACTAGCCTCATAGAATGAGTTTGGAAGGGTTCCTTCCTTTTCTATTTTGTGGAATAATTTGAGGAGTATTGGAGTTAGTTCTTCTTTGTAGGTTTTGTAGAACTCGGCTGAGAATCCATCTGATCCAGGGCTTTTCTTGGTTGAAAGGCTCTTGATGGCCTCTTCTATTTCCTTGCTTGTATTGATCTGTTTAAATAATGAATGTCCTCTTGGTTCAATTTGGGTAGGTCATATGTCTCTAGAAATTTGTCGGTGGCTTCAGGGTTTTCTATTTTACTGGAATATAAGTTTTCAAAATAGTTTCTGATTATCCTCTGTATTTCAGCAGGGTCTGTTGTGATATTTCCTTTTTTATCACAAATTTTAGTAATTTGGGTTTTCTCTCTCCTTCTTTTTATTAGGGTGGCTAAGGGTTTGTCAATTTTGTTTATTTTTTCGAAGAACCATATTTTTGTTTAGTCAATTTTTAAAATTGTTTCTTGTGTTTCAATTTCATTGATTTCAGCCCTGATTCTAATTATTTCCTGTATTCTACTTCTTTTGGTGTTACTTTGTTCTTCTTTTTCTAGGGCTTTGAGTTGTAGTGTCAAGTCATTGATTTGTTGACTTTTACATCTTTGAATATATAAGCTTAATGCAATGAATTTTCCTCTTAGCACTGCCTTCATAGTGTCCCAGAGATTTTGGTATGTTGTATCAGAGTTTTCATTTACCTCCAAGAATTTTTTTATCTCTTCCCTGATGTCTTGTTACCTATGCATTGTTCAATAGCAAACTATTGAGTCTCCAGGTGTTGTAGTGGCTTCTTTTTTGTAAACTGTTATTAATTTCTAGTTTCAGTCCATTATGGTCAGATAGAATGCAGGGTTGTATCTTTATTTTTTTGTATTTACTAAGACTTGCTTTGTGGCATAGCATATGATCTATTTTGGAGAAGGATCCATGTGCTGCTGAGAAAAACGTGTATTTGCTTGTTGAACGATGGAATATTCTCTCTATATATATCTGTTAAGTCTAGACCATTGATTGTTCTATTAAATCTTGTAGATTTTTTGTTTTAGTTTTTGTTTGGAAGATCTATCCATTGATGAGAGAGGTGTGTTAAAGTCATCCAATACTATTGTGTTGGGGTCTATTTGATTCTTGAATTTGAGAAGGGTTTGTTTGACAAACATGGCTGCCCCATTGTTTGGGGCATAGATATTTGAGATTGTTATGTCTTTTTGATGTATGATTCCCTTAAGCAGTATGAAATTACTAACTTTGGTTTTAAGTCTACTTTATCTGAAATGAGGATGGAAACTCCTGCTTGTTTACGTAGTCCATGTGAGTGATAATTTTTTTTTCATCCTTTCACCTTCAATCTGTGAGTATCTCTTTCTATGAGATGAGTCTCTTGGAGGTAGCATGTTGTTGGTCTTTTTTAAAAATCCAATCTGCCAGTCTGTGTCTTTTAATTGCTGAATTTAGGCCATTGACATTCAATGTTATTATAGAAACATGGTTTGTATTCCCAGACATTTTGGTTTATTCTTAGTTTTTGACTTGACTGGGTTTCTCCTTTGTTTGGCCTTTTAAAGTTATCCCATAGTTCTTGGATGTTCTGTTCATGGTTTCTTACCATCTTCATGGTGTGGTCAACTCTGTTCTCAAGGTTAAATATTTTGTCTTCAGTATCTGAGGTTCTGTCTTCCAAGTGGTCTAATATGTTGGTGATGCTTTCTATTGAGTTTTTAACTTGGTTTATTGTTTCTTTCATTTCAAGGATTTCTGTTTGGTTGCTTTTCAGAATCTCTACCTCCTTATTGAAGTGATCTTTTACTTTCTGTATTTGCCTATGTATCTCTTTATCAAAATGATCTTTTGCTGACTGGGCTTGCTCTCTTATATCATTCTTTAAGTCACGGAACATTTTAATTATGTACATCCTGAATTCCTGTTCTGTCATTTCTTCTGTTGTATTGACCATGGATTCTAATAATGTAGTATCTTGGTTTGTTTGAGGCACTTTCTTCCCTTGTTTTTTCATGGTGTTTGTGTGTCTTTCCTTCTAGCTCTGCTGATCCAAGGTGTTACAGTTTTTACTCCTATAGGGTTATAGTTTCCCTGCAGGGTTTCAATACCTCTCCTTTACAGGGGAGACCAGTATTGATTGATCTCAATACAAAAAATATATAGTTTCAAACCAAGTAGCTCCTAATAGCTCCTAAATACATTTACAGTTTAGTCACAATATACAACAAGTTCCTTTAACATCTGTTATGTAAACAATAGGTTCCTTTAACATCTGTTATGTAAACAATATGTAAACAATCTGCTAGGGTCTATAGTTTCTGTTGGTGGGCTAGAGAAACTTGAGGGTGGATGGGGTGTAGGATAGAATTTTGGGGTAGTAGGAAGTGAGGATATGGTTATTAGATCCTAGAAGGCATGAAAAAGGAATCCAAGGGATGTTGGCTATTAGTAGAAAGAGGGAAAGAGAGTTGGGAAAGACCAGTAAGGAGGAAGAAAAGAGAGTACAGGTAGCGAGGAGACATGATAGTAAGAAAAATAAAACATATGCAAGTGGGAGTTACAAGACTATACAATACCACTCTAGTATACTGTTCAGAAATCCCAGTCTACCATATCCTACTCTATAACAAATACTTGGTTTTACAACTGTTGGGGATTAGAGGGTGGGAAAAGAGTGAGACAGAAAAGAGGAAAGGAAAAAAAAAAGAAAGAAAAGAAGAAATGAGCAGAGAAATAAAACAAAAAGATTAGGCAAAAGAAATATTACGAGAAAAAGATAAAGGATAAAATAAAAAATAAGAATAAAAAAATAAAAAATAAAAGTCTCAATGTAAATAAACAGGTTTGCTTCCTTTTACCTCCAGTAGGTGACATTGTCTGTTGCTTACTGGAATTTCTCCACTGGGTGAAGAATGTCCTGGGTGGGGGTTTCACAAAGAAGCCATCTGCTTCAGCAACAGGGTGAAGGTCTGGGCCGCTGCTGGTCTTGGATGCAGTGGAGATGCTGTTTCATGGTGTGCTGTGTTGAAGTAAAAGTTTGTCCCCAGATGCTCTCCGGCGTCCCCTGGTGCAGAAATTTCTGCCTTGGTAGATGGAGATCCACAAAGAATAGTAGCCGGGGGCCCATATGGGAGACGTTTGTCCACAGGAGCATCTGCTAGGGGTCCTGCATGGTTGGGTGGGTGCTGGAGCCAGGTACCCCATGTGGAAGCAGGCCCCACCCACCCGGGGCGAATCCTGGGCTCAATCCCTGGGCTGTGTTTGGCCGCTGGCCTCTGAAGTCTCGCTGCTTGTGGCAATCACGGCTGTCTGGTGGCCTTGTGTACACGCATCTGTGAAATTCCTGTAGGGGTTGATGAGCCGTAGGATGATGTCAAGAAGCTGGGTTGGAGACGGTATTTCTGCTACTTCAAGCTCCAGTCCTGGAGAGACTAGCACCAAGGAGTCCGTCTAGGCTGCCTTCTTGGAACCAAAACCCTCAGAGATTTTTAATGTGCATTGATAACTAAGAAAATGAATGTTACGGCACCATATAGCATGAAGGAGATTAATTTACGGCTATGTTAATGAGGGTTTTGATATCAAGAAATGGTTTTCTGGTTATTGTCTATAAATTTCTCAGGCTCCATGGTCCTGAGTGATCCTGTTGCCCTCTTTTGAATTTTTAAAAATGTATATCATCTCTATGTAAGTTCTATAATTTTTCTTTGTATCAGGGAGATTGGAGTTGAAATTTGTTTTATTAAAATTTATCCAACAGTACCTGTGTGTTTAAAAGGAAACATTTTGAGAAATTGAAATGAATGATAGAAGTACATTGTTGGCTAAAACAGTTGCTAAAAATGGCCTTACCACATGTCTGAGAAATGGGAAAGTCCAGTACCTTTTACCATATATTAAATATATACACATTCAGTAAGTAAATAAGAGATAAATAAGTAACTGCAAATTTAAAAGTAGTGATAAAAGTTTGGTTATATTCATTATCCAAAGGGTCCATCAAGTAGGAATCTTTTAAATCTAGTATATTCATATTAAATTATGTGTAAAATGTTGAGAAGGTATAGTGATATTCACCACTCTAATGTGTATGTACCATTATAATATTTTAAGCAGCTCTCCTTTTCTTTGGAAAGTAATGGTAATGAAAAAAGCATGAACTTTACAGTTAGGGAAATTATGGTGACTTTTTGGCTTAGATGTTACTTTAAGTTTTATCATCTGTAAATTGTGCAATGATATTTTAGTGGGTTCTTGTGAGGATTTCATTGTCTAGTCTGCATTACTTTTTTTTTTTTTTTGGTACCAGGGATTAAACTCAGGGGCACTCAACCACTGAGCCACATCCCCAGCCCTGTTTTGTGTTTTATGTAGAGACAGGGAGGGTCTCACTGAGTTGCTTAGTGCCTCGCCGTTGCTGAGGCTGGCTTTGAACTCGTGATTCTCCTGTTTCAGCCTCCCTAAGTGCTGGGATTACAAGCGTGAACCACCATGCCCGACTTAGTCTGCATTACTTTATCTCTAATTTTGTCAGGCATATAGTAGGGGACTTATGACTATTTTTGAAACAATAGTATTAATATACATGAACATTCATGAATGCATGAATAAGTAATGAGGGCACTTCCTTGAACCAAAGTGGTTAATAACTATTTATTCCATTTTCATTTATTCCTTCAGAAGTTATAATTATTAAACAAGTGAACATACATATTTAAATCTTAAGAAGCTACTAAAAAATGGTGAGTCAGCTTTCCTTCAACATCTTTGCACACACACCTGCACACACATGTCTTTATCTAGCTATCTATAGATGTATATGTGCTTCTAAATTATTGTACTGCAAAATACCTAATCACTTAGTGTGCCAAAGACAAATGTGTACTAGGTTAAGGGCAAGTTGAATATATAGCTATTATTAAATGTACCTAAAATTAAACTATTCATTATGCTTTCCATCCTCTCTGAGTTCCACAACATGCCTAATATATGAGACATAATTCAGCAATCAATTCTAGACTTCCATAAAATTCTTTTGTCTGGATACATCTGCCATGCCTAACTTCATGATACACTACTTTAAAAGCAGAGCTATAACTTCTCTTATGATATAGCACATAGTTAAATATATTTAAGTAATTATATCAGTTAGAATGATGTGAAATTAATACTCCTTGGTATGTCCTTTCTCATTACCAAGTAGACAATACTTTTACCTGTAATCGTTACTATTATCATGCAAATATTCAGGGAAATAATAAAAATAAGCTAGTTATTTATGAAAGTCACACCTGAAACAAAAATAATGTCAAAAACTTGGAAATAAAAAAATATGTGATTCACTATGCAAATAATTTTTAAAAAATACAGCAAAGAAGCTATGAATATGACATAAAAGAAAAGTTTAAAAGAATTTAATGAAACAAGAACAGAAACTTCTGATTGATAAAAGGTAAATACTGCTGGATATGATGGCACATGCCTGAAATCCCAGTAGTTCAAGAGGCTAAGGCATGAGGATTGTGTGTTCAAGGCCAGCCTCAGCAACAGCAAGGTATTAAGCAACTTAGTGAGACCCTGTCTGTAAATAAATACAAAACAGAACCGTAGATGTGGCTCGGTGGTCAAGTGCCCTGAGTTCAATCCCTGGTACCAACAAAAAAAATGTTAAATTCTATTGGAGAGATACAGCAGTTAGGAATTTTTAAGAACTTAAGAAATACAAAGGAAATATATATGATCATGGAAATTTACTGTTAGAAAATAGAACAATAAGATAAACAATACAATCATGCTGTCTCTATGCAGACCCATAGTTACAGTTAGATATGAAACTTGTACGTATTTGGCTATGGCCAGGCTCATTGCTCTGAGACTTCAAGTAGTGCTGATGGACCAAAATTTTTCAAAATACAAAAGTAATTGGGTTAGATTCAGTGGTTCACAAAGACATAATGAACTTCAGCTTCCTCCTGGGGTTCACAGGCTTCACTTCTTGCTACTCATGCCCAACTTTCTGTTGTGGCTGGAGACATGAAACAAAGCCACCAAGCTTAGCTAGTCACACATTTTGGAGACCCTGACCATTCAGCTGCTGGCAGAGCAGGCCCTTTCTTTGCAGTTTGTATGACTGTATAATGATTGATAATCATTCATTCTCAGAAATCACGTAACTAATAAAATCGCATCAGATTAGTTAAGGGTAGAGATTTTAACAAAACCTACAGATAACATAGAATATAATGTGGAGAGCGGTGTCTGAGATTGGGATCTCTGATAACTTCATGGCTGTGGCATGCTTGGTGCTTGGGAAAGTTTCTGTGCAAAGGTGCGGGATGGCCTTGAACACACAAAGGTGCAGGATCCCCAGCTTCTGTGCTAATGCCCTCCATAAGGAGGCTCTGTGCCAGTCTTATCAGTCTCAACCTTGATCTCAGGCACACAGCTCCTGGGAAAAGAGGAACTCTTGCTAGACAACTACAATGTTTCACAAAACTCTGCTGCTCCTGAACCTGCCCACATAACAGTAACTTTAAACAATGGACTTTCTTGAGAGCCACACAAAGCTCCTAACATTGCACATTGCAACTATAGAATGGTAATTGCAGAATAAGTTGCAGAATGTTGCTAACTCTGTAACTTTCATGAATACAAAGAATATGCTTTTATAGTCTTTAATATGATTAATGAGACATATATAAATAAAGATTGCTTGTGTAATTCCTTAGACCTACTTCTCCATCACAGAGCAGTGTTCCAACTGACCACAGTTGATATCTTCACAGAGTGAATGAGCCTTTATTTTTCTTTTCCCCCTTTGCCCCTCGCCAGAACTTGCTAAACTGACCCTGCTGGTTGCAGTAATATAGAAGATGCCTTTTATTCTTATGAGTGGGATTTTATGCAGAAGCCTGGGATTCCCAAGCATCACCTGCCCAGCAGGCTACCAAAGACTTTCTACCTTAAATTATATGTTAACAGATATCTGAATAGAAAAGATAAATAAAATAAAATCTGTAAAGTTCAGCTATCTCCCACATACCATTGAAGATATCTTTTATGAAATAACTGGATCTATGAGTGTGGAGACTGGATCTATGCCGTTGGAGATGGCACAGTAAAAATGCATCCATTCATTGCTAAAGGCCAATGGAGATTAACATCTTTAAAAAGATGCTCTACACTTTAGAATAATTTGATGTGTTAAAGTTTAATATTGTATCACAGCTGGAGGCCACAATATTCTTTTCAATTGATTTAATATACTTTGTCAAAAATAATTTAAATGAAAATCAGTTATTTTGACAGAAAAATATTAAAACATGTTTGTTAGGAAGTACAGGAAAGATATTAAACAAGTGAACATATTCACCTTTCATTCTGTAAAATTCCAAAATTAGTGAGATAAACAAACTAGAAAAAACATCTTACATATGAAATGAAGAAACATTTCAGAGTGTAATACTTTTTTCCTTTTTTGGTATTGGGGATTGAACTCAGGGGTACTCAACCACTGAGCCACATCCCCTGACCTATTTTGTGTTTTATGTAGAGACAGGATCTCACTGAGTTGCTTTGTCCCTCCCTGTTGCCGAGACTGGCTTTGAACTTGCGATTCTCCTGTCTCAGCCTCCCAAAGTCCTGGGATTACAGATGTGTGCCACCGCACCTGGCTTGTAGTACTACTTTCTTTATGATACTTAAAAGACAGTAACCAAGAAACTGTAATAATTTTGATTGTCCATTAATATGTGTCTAAAGGCTGCCAAAATTCAAACTCACTTCTGTGAAAAGAGAAGAAAAACCCTGGGAATTATGCTTTTTGTATTTGTTTTGCATCCTTGCTAGGAAAAAAAAAAAAACCACAAGAGAAAACAAATGAGAAGAAGAAACCTTGAATTCATATCATCACTGTTGCTGATTCTCATCCCTAGAACAATTCAAACTTCTGTCTTCTTCTGGTGCTCAGCAAGTGTCCATAAGTGTGCATGTATGGGTGTTTGAATTCAACAGAGAAATCTATTTATAAGAATACATACCTATGCATGACCCAGTGTGCACATTCACATTCACAAATTCACGACACCTCAGTAACTGTCCAAACACAAGACTCACTTGATATAATCTCTTACAAAAACTCAATAAAGCCACAATGGAATTTAACACGTTGAAATAAAGCTAATCAAATGGAGTAAGTAATACTAGAATTTTAAAAATACTAGCAACAAAAGTAGACTATTTGAAGAGAAAGAAAGAAAACCCTCTGTATTCCAACCTAAAGAAGCTAACCAAAAGAAACAATCTGGAGAATTTATAGTCTTGAATACATCCATTAGGGAATTAGACATTGCCCTCATTTTACTCTTAAAAGGAGACTAGAGGTAAATACAATGTGTGTGTGTGTGTGTGTGTGTGTGTGTGTGTAAGGAGAGAGAGGGATAATTATCCCTCAGTATCCATAGGGGATCATTCCAGAACCTCCCCTGGATACCAAAAGGCACAGATGCTTTAGTCACTTATATAAAATGGCATAGTATTTACATACAACCTATAACCTATACATATCACCCTGTATACTTCTAACTGATTATTTATCATACTTAATACAATACAAATGCCATGTAGTTGTATTTAATCACTAGTAAACACAGTTACATAGTATCTGTATTACTTAGGGAATAAAGACAGGGAAGTTTATGTGTTCAGTACAGATGAAACCATTTTCCTTAACATGTTTGTTTTGTAGATATAGAGCTTAGAAATGGAGGGTAGATTGCATATGAAAATATAAAAGAATTAAAAATTAAGACAAAAAGTAAGAGTTTCTTGAAGTTTTGCTGTGACTTGAATATGTTTTGTAAACTTTTCATTCCACTGTAGACATTAAAAATTTTATACTGAATGTTTTAAATAAAAAAGTTTTAAAATAAAAAAAAAAAACAATTTCCAGGGATTATAGTAAAATGTGAAAAAAAATAATCATCATGTTAAATTGTGATTGGAATCTGAAACAACATAAAGTAAGAAGTGGACATAGCAGCCTGGTCCTCAACATCTGTGCAGAATGTGGGCACAACTTCTGCAGCCTGTAAAATTGCAGGAGGTAGAACTGGATCCACTGGAGAAAGTTTGCAATTGACTACTCATGGATGGAACTAAAATAACTTTAGACCTTTTCATCTCCCACATCTACACCCACTCTTGCTGAAACTATAAAACAAGTTTAAAAAAAAAGCCATAGATCAGAAGATTGTTATGATTATTGTAATTGCAATATTTTCATTTTATGGGTTATAAAAGATACTTATAAATCAATGAGAATAAGGGGAAAAGCAATTTAAAAAAGCAGTCCAAGTATATAAATAAAACATTCACAGAAGAGGAAATCTGGCTGCATTTCTGTTTACCTTCTCAGGCTCAGGGAAATGGAAATTGCTGAAATAATGATAATCCATTTACAGCTATCATACTTTTAAATTGGCTGTATAATCTCCTAGTATTAATTAGGATTTCTGGAAGTAAATATTCTTATGACCTACTAGAAGCTGTGTATATAGATGACCTTTGCTGTATATAACTTATTAATAATGAATTTGCAAAAGCTACATGAAATAAATATATTTTAGAAAATAAATTAACTCAAGATTCACAGAACACACTAATAGATCGAATGTGTTAAAATAAATTGAAAATAGACATAAGAATGCTGAAAAATTGTAGGAGGGTTATAAAAGTTCAGGATCATTTTTTGATCAAACCACCCAGTAGAGTACATTTATTTAATATGTCATATTAACTATTCACAATGCACTTATTTTCCCATAGGACATGTAAGATCAGCTGTTTTACAAAAATTAGAGAAATAGTATACAGAACTTATAAAACAATATTATTTATATAAGTCCAAATATCCCAAATACAGTTTTGTTAAGTTAAATTTCAATATATTATAGTAAGTAATCATAAATGAGATTATCCTAGTGATAAGATGGTATTTTTATGCTATTATTTTATTATAAAATGCTGTAAATATTATCTCAGTAGTTGAAAAAGCTATGTAATATAGTTCAACATTTAACTTGTTTAGAACCTCATGATATGCTGATAAAATTTGTAAAAATTGCTGAATATTTTCACATATATAGATACATATATAAAATCCATATATATTTATCATCTATTGATATATAATTTCAGCCATCTTTATTGTAAAGGGTCAGATAGTAAAATAATTTTAGCTTTGTGTTCCATGTTTGGCTCTGTTTACCATCGTTTTATAAATGTAGCTATGGGCAATATGTAAATGGCAATGGCAGAGTTCCAAAGGAACCTTATTTATAATAACAGGCTATAGGACATTTGGTTCGTGGGTCATAGTTTGCTAAACTCTGCCATAGAAATATCTGTTGAGACTTAAACTCATGTATTAACAATTATAAATATTGCCATAAAATTTTAGAATAAGATATAGACACTCATTTTTTAATCTATTTGAGCGGCTATAAGAAAACACCATAGATTAGGTAACTTATAAGCAACAGAAATTTTGTTTTTCCCAGTTCTGGAGGCCAGGAAAACTGAGATCAAGGCAAATTTGTTGTCTGAGAGGGCTCTTTACTCCTGACCACTATCTTCTTACTTTAACTTCACTTGGCAGAAGAACAGAAAGATTTTTCTTGAGTATCTTTGGTAAGGGGACCAATTCTACTCCATATGGCTTTGTCTTTGTGATCTAATAATTTCCAGAAGGCTCCATCTCCTAATCTAATCAACAAAGGGTCAAGAATTTCAGCACATGAATTTGGGGGTGGCATAAACATAATACCAAGAACACAACCTCAGTGGCCTACTTTTTCCAGCTATGCCTCATTTCCTACAGTTACCACCTACTAATCATTCAAACTATTAAAGAAGCAAATAGATTAATCCAATGATTATGTTACATCTCTCAAATCTAATTGTCTCACCTCTGAACATTCCTTTATTAACATGTGAACTTTTCCAGCTGACACCTCATATCCAAACCATAACAGATGCTTATGTCTAAGATCAACTGTACCACTGTATGCTTGTTTCCTGTATTACCTCAGTTTTGTTCTAACTAGTTGACACAGGGAACACAAACCAATGTCCTCTATTTTCTCTGATAAAAATGTGTATATGTCTTATATTTTGAATACACTTTTCATGTTTTTGTAATATTCTAGGTCTAAATTCTGTTATACCAATATTGTCTCAGTTAGCTGTGACCAAAATTTTTAACAGGAACAGTGCAGAGTAGGAGAGATTTGTTTTGGCTCTTGATTTCAGAGGTTCAGTCTATGGTCCACTGACTCTACAGTGGATCATATAGTGACTGTGGGCCCAAGGTGAGTCAGAACATCATGGCAGGAAAGTATGGCAGAGGAAAGCTGCTCAGGACATGGCAGCCAGAAATCAGAGAACTTTCTTTGCCAGGGACAAAATATAAACTGGAAAGGCACAACCCTAGTGACCTGCTTCTTCCAGTCATAGCCTACTTGCTTATAGTTAATGCCCAGTTAATTCATATCAGTGGACTAATCCATTGATTAGTCAAAGATTTCATAATCTCATCATTTCACCTCTGCATATTCTTGCTTTTTCTCATATATGAGATTTTTTAGGGATACTTCATATCTAAAGTATAACACATGAATTCAAAACAAAACAAATTAAAGACACAATGTTTAGCCTCTATTGATTCTTGCTTCTAAAGACAGATGATTATAGTTTAGCATCTACTAATGAAAGAACACATATGAGACTTAACTCAGAACTGAGTAAAATGGAAAAAGAGGCTACGCTAAGGGCAATCATTTTTGTTGGTTGGCGTTTAGCAAAGAGAGCTGAATTTTAGAGCCAGCCACTAGGAAAACAAATTCCTTATTCTATTACTTTATGATCATCACAGAGGCAGCATCGGTACAACATCTCTACATCCAAAATTAAAAACAAAAAAATAATATCAATGTAAGTAGTTTCCTAAATCAGAGCTTCCAGTCATGGAGAAAGCAGTGAATCTTGCCTAACGGGTCACACTTGGCATTGCCTTTTATGATCTTCCAGTTCTTTATATTTTCCAATAAATCTCTTTCTGATAAAATTATCTATGTGGATTCTATTATTGGCAACCATGATTCCTAATGGACCAAACTACTGCGGGGTTAGTAATATAGAGGTCAGAAAAAATGAGATACACTACACTGCCAAAGAAATAGTTATTATTGTTACTATTATTGTTATTAAGTAAATTATTTATGAATGCTTAAAGTTGCTCATAATTTTGTAACATTCTGGGTTCAGTGATAAATTAATTCCTTTCATTAACACCTATCCACACCTCAACATGAGCCAGAATTTTAAAAAGATACAAAAGCTGACACTAGAGCCACTTTTACCAGCTGTTTGTAAACCTGGTTTTCTCAAATGACATGTTCTCGCTTCTTTCTCATAGGACTGTACTTTGCCTAATAAGGGGAAAATTGGTGAGAAGTAGGTATTTCAACTTTATTCCCAGTTTTAGCCTGTATTTCATGCTCTTTTAATTAAAATATCCTTACCTATAGAATTACTGTAGGCAATTTATCACTCAGAATAGCATCAAAATGTTTGAATCAGAGTTCTCTTTCTTCTCATTCAACAGATGCTCAGCACAAAGGGTTCTTATTTGTTGTGGGGAAATCTCTATCCATCTTTAACAGTCCATTTGGTCTCTCATTTTGCAGTACTCGAAAACCAGCTGTGTAACTGAAATGCATGCATGACATAATTCTCATTAAATGGTGTTAACTTAGGGAAAATAATGAATATACAATAACTTGAAGATAATGTATGGTAAGCCAGCAGTTTCCTTCAGTTTTATATTTTATATGCCTTAGCCTAAGTTAACGTTTTTACAAAGGAATGATAATAATTTTAAAAGCAATAATGTAGTATACATTCCATAAGGAGCAAGGACAATGTGTTAGCTAACCTTTCATCACTGTGCAGAAACAACAAAAACCAAAAAAACCCAACAAGAACAACTTAGAGGAGGAAAAGTTGATTTTAACTCATGATATCAAAAGTTCAGTCCATAAGGGCTGACACCTTTGCTCTGGGTCCAAGATGAGGCAGAGCATCCTGGTGGAAGGACACAGTGAGAAGTGCTGTTGCATTCATGGCAGCGAGGAAGCAGAGAGAGAAGGGAGAAGGGGCCACAGGGAAGATGAACCCTTCCTCAGTGACCCACCTCATCCAGTCACCTGCCTGCGGTTATCACTCAGTCCATTCAAATTAGGATGGACTGCTAAGTTATAGGTCTTGTAGTCCAATCATGTCTCCTCTGAACATTTATGCTTTAACACAGGAGCTTTTAGGGGACACTACATATCCAAACCACAACAGAAAAGTTCTTAAGCTCATCTCCAAGGTAATTTTAAGGAAAAGAGCAAAGAAATTGGCTGCTTTGTCTTTTGTATTTTCAGAAAAACCTCATTTCTCAATGCCACAGGGGGAAAAAAGAACAGAAATGACAGCTCTAGAGAAGAGGGGAAGAAAAACTTCTGATAAACAGGACTTGTCTTTTCTAGAATATTCTGAATTTCACCATCATATTTTCTGGCCAAGATAATAAAAATAACAAAAGAATGGATTTGGTTTAAATAGGAATCTGTGGGGCCCAAATATCTTTGATTATGTAGAAGATTCAAATTTTTAATTACATTAAGCTTTACAAAATCTTTTTTTTTTTTTCACTCTGAGTCTCTCTTTAATTTAGTCTTCTGATAAGATACAGTCAAATTTCTTAGTGTGGAATTTTTAAATATTTTTAATTTAACATCATGTAAATACTGAGAATAACAAAAAATAAAATAAAGAGGATTCCATAGTAACCTTCATTCCCTTTCTCCATTTTTCTGGAGAATTTCAGTATCCTGTATTTGCATTATGCAACTGATCTTCTTGTTTCACTAAGCCCCCAACTCATAAATTAGTAGACTTTTCCTGCAAAGAATCATTTAGTGGATATTGTAGGTTTTGGTCTCCTGCTGCAACTACTCAACTCTATAGTATAAGCACACTTACAGACAATAAGTAAACCAATAAATGTGACTATGGTAGAATAAAGCTCTATGAAAACAGGAATTAGACTAAATTTAGTGTATGGGCTACTATTTTATGACCTCTGCGCTTAAATCAATCAATCAATCAATCAAAATTCTTTTCTTAAAAAGCACACCACCAGTTCTGTAACTATGACATTTGAAATATTCTTTGGAGATGGATATAGTGGATTTTTTTTATATCTGGTAAATAATATTTAATGAAAAATATCAGAGGTCTTTAGATTTGGAGTCCAGAGTAGAAAAGCAAGTAGTGGTTCCAATATTTACAAAACAGAATGTTCAAAAAGTCAAAAGCTTTTGCATAGGAACTGTGGTCAGGAGAAAACAGAGGGTTATGAATTCAAACAACACATGTCAAAGACATGACAATGTGTAAAAACTAAAGAGTTAAGCATCTCCCAAATAGAGACTGTAAAGAAAGAAACTTTTTAGCACTTAAAATAAAAAAGAGCTGCTTAGGTTATGTGAAACAAGGTAAGTCAGAGTGGACAGGAAACTGCTAGTGTCATGGAAGACTACTAGAAACAAGAAGAAAGAGCATAGACGCAAATAATTTCTGACATTTTTGAAGCTCCTTGGAGAATAAGAAAGACAATGATGCACTAAAGAACTTCTTACTCTCCTTTTTCTGAGATAAACATGACTCCCATCTACCTCTCCCCTGTATATTCCCATGCACATCTTTTCTATCCTATATTTGCTCCTTCACAGCATTATGTTCCAAACTTATAGACATTCATCATTCTCTTCTGTGTTCCTGCCAAAATCTACTCAATGGACACATTTGTCTTCTGGTATAATGACTGTGGATCATTTGGATGAGGTAAGCTGGAAAAGGTAAATACTGAAATGTGTTCAAATGAATTGTACTTAGCGCTTATCTTAAAGAGGTTTTTCAACAAACAAATGTTTTGACATCTTTTCTTCTTTGAAACGTAACATTTATTATGGTAAAGATTACATAAAATACACACTGATTTATTGTGCATGTTTCATGTTAATTAAATCTTCAAGTCAGATAGCTTCTATAACTTGACACATTCACTTCTTGGTGGGTATTTTCTTGGAGATGTATGTAATTTGATTTCTTATTGAAGATGATGCATATGAGTTTCAGAAATAACCTTTAAACCCAAGACAAAACTTTTGATGTCCATTTTAATTGTAGCTATTTTATGCTCAAAACAGCCAAGATCCCATTCCACAGGAAAACATACACTAACCCTCTGAGAGTTGTCAAAAGGAACACCCATATTCACTGACATGACAATTTCATTTTGCCTGCTTCTTTCCTCTCCATTTCTTTATTAATAGTATTAATAGTTTTATTTCCATGTCTTCATGCTAGACATAAAAAATGACATTAATGCACTTCTAAGAGTTTGGAAGATGATATAGCAGAGTACCTGAAAAAATATCCTAGAATTTGTGGCAACATTTATTCTTTCTGTCAACATAAAGAAATGAAGATTATTAATTTGAAATAAATATACATTGATAATCTTTAATATAACATGCATAACATATATACATATGTTTTATAGTACACATTTATCTATGTATAGATTGACATTAGTAACTTCACTTAGTTTCCATGGAAGATGTGTCTGTCTCCTATGGAATAGCCAGGATATCCTGAGCAGAGTTGGTATTCCATGATGTGCATAAGACTATAAACATTGTAGTGGATGCTGATGAATAAGGGAGGTGGGAATGGGAAACATAAGAGAAATAGAGGAACACTGGACGCGACATGGGGGAGGCAGGGGGCAGGAAAGGGGAATGGGTATAGTAAAGATGGTTGATTAAAAAAAAAATATATATATATATACAGTTCATTGAAATTGCATATAAAGGTGTTTAATATGAAGAATTTAATCTGCTTATAATTTTGTGCAAAGTTAGAAAAATTATGATTGTAACAATTTTTTCTATTTTCCTCAACAAATGTTTTCAGTGAACAGTGTGTACAGCTTCTGAAAATTTGTTTTTTTTCTGTTATGTTTGATAACATGTATTAAAATGCAATTTTTGAGGAAAAAAACATAAAATAAAAAAAAAACATTGTATAAAAGTTTCAACGTCTCAATTTACATTATTTGTTGTGAGCTATTTTATTTTAAAACAGCTTGCCAATTACAACATACATGGATAACAACTTTTTTCTAAGCCACTCAAGAAATATCAGAGAATAAGGAAATTTCAAAAAGTAGAAAGATCCTCAACCATCATTTCAAAGGAACAATTATTTATTATTGTTTTAGAGAAACTATTTAAAATGTTTTAAAGAAACAAATATGTTTTGTGGAATATTTTTATAAGCACAACTACTGGTAGAAAAAAATGGCTTCCTGGAATGAAAAATAAACAAGGATTCCAACCACTGAAAGAGTGTCTCAGTAGATTTCATTATTACCATCCTTTTTCCTATTCTACTGTTTCCTTCACTACTTCTGTATTGAGACGATTTCTTAAAGCTCATCTCCCGTCATGCCATGTTTACTGTTACCGGAAGTAAACATTCTATTCAGAAAAGTATTACATTCAGCACTTTGTGATCATATTATTTTTTTCTCATCTTCCAACATTTTACTAAAAGCAGATACTCTTTCCACAGTAGACTACATGAGCATTTTTATGTAGGCTTTGTCTAGAAAATCATGGACTTTTATCTTCCTTTTCCCTATCAAATCTTTGCATCTTCAAATGCTATCTTCTTCATAAGTCATTTTTTATCCTCCCCATTGAGATTTTATGTCTTCTTTTATGTTCTCATTTTTCACAGTTGTCTTATCTTTTATATGTTTTGAAAGAAACAATTTTTTTTCTTAGTTATTGTTCACACTAAGTCTCTTTGATGAGTTGAATTGGTTCCTCATACTTCAGGACCATAAACTTTCTCTACTTGATTTCTTTCTGAGCCCTATCACTGAATATCTATAGACCTTTAGTATGAAAAATAATTTTTCAAAATTCTTGCAGTCACTTTTATGTTTAATTAAATTGTGCACTTCATGAGGGCAAAACCCATGAATTAGTCTTGATTTAATCCTGGTGACTTCTAAACCAGTGGTTACTGAGTTTATGACAGTAGTTATTTGTTAACTAAGCACATTAGTGTTACTTGTGATTTAATGCTATGGTTTTGCTTAATAATAGATCTTTAGTCAATATATTTTGTGTCAGATTATCCTTTTCAAAGATGATCACATAATATTTCTTTTCCACATAACACTGTGGAATATCTACCTCCGTTAGGAGGTAAGTTGTCTGTACTCTTCTTTTGCATTTGAGTGGGCTCTTGGGTTGCTTATAAATAATGTAATGCTGTGGAAGTGACACCGATACTTCTGAATCTTGGTTATAAAAGACTGAGGCTTCTTGCTTTGTTTGCTAGAACATTCTTACTTGGAGACCTGAGTAGCCATATAAGAAATCTGACTACTGTGAAACCACCACCCTCTGAGGAAGCAAAATTACACGGAGAAGATACATGTAGACTCTAGAGTTTGAAATCTCAGTCTTCTGAGTTTTCCCTGCCCAGGTGTCAGTCATGTGAGTGCTATAGTTTGGACATTTTTGTTCCCTCAAAAATTCATGCTGAAACTTAATACTCAATGCAGTAATATTGGAAGACATGTCCTTTGGGAGGTGATTAAATCACAAAAGCATAGTCTTCATGAATAGAATTAAGGGCCTTTATGAAAGGCCTTTACAAAAAGAGTTTATTCCTTTCTCATTTTCTGTCTCTTCTACCACATTTAGAAACAGAATCCTTCCCTCTAGAGAATGGAGCATCAAGATGCCACCTTGGAAGCAAAAAGCACACACATAAATTATTATCAGAAAAGCACAGCTAAGGATTCATATTAGAGTTTAAGCTAGCATTATTCCAGGGTTATATGGTATATTTTTATCATCCAAATAAAATGAAGTGTAAAAGATTGGCATTGCAGTCTAGTTCATATCAATACATTAAAAGGAAAGAATCAGCTAATGTTATGCTTGCTTACTGTTATCATTAAGTAGAGTTATTCATTTAATCTAGGTATAAAAAACAGTAGATGAAAATGTGTTCTTGAAATAAATCATGGAGACTAAAATTTATAATATTACCTAAGGGAGAGAAAAGGTGATATTTTGGAGTTGATTTCATAGTACAAACCTATGTATCACACTGCTTTTTTAATGTATCTCTACATTAATCTTAGATTTAATGTGTGAAGTATATGGAACAAAGAGACCTTAATGATTGTATCAGAGAGGAAGGAACTTGGTTTTGCTTTTACTGTTTTTGAGCACATATTGGTTTGACTAATTCCCAAGAACTGTATTTTAGTAATACATATTGAGGATCAAGTTTTATTTATTTATGTATTCAAATTTGTAGGAAATTCTCTAAGATTTCAAGGAGAATGTCTTCTTTCTCCATTTACTATAGGTTCATTTCATTGCCTGGCACATGTTTCTGTGGAATTGAAGTGATGTAATTTGAACTGGAATAAGTTTGCCTCACTCAAAAATAAATAACCAAAGCTATAGGTGCTTCTTGTCTGGTTCATCTACTCAAGGAAACAAAATTCTATTTGTAATTATTGGTTTGATTCCTTTGAGGAGGTGCCAATACTCACCACACTCTAGCCAAGGCAAATATCTACAAATGATTACCAAGTTTTCTTTAATTAATCTGATTGCAGGGTCAGAATTCATAATAGAGTGATCCATTGAGTTTCTGTGAAATCCTGAGAATTGGTTTATGGCTTGAAATGTATTTGTCATCCTTGTTTACTGGTATTGTTAATTGATACTTACTAGGGATAACTATATACTTAATTGGGAATAATTGAAATCAATATCTGGAACTTGCTATATACTAGTTATTTTGAATTTGACATGCATGTGTATATAACTTCTATAGATAAATGTATACATTTACAAACATGTATTCAAATTGCAAATAAAACAATGCATGCTATTAATTTTTTGACCTGAAGTATGTTTGAAATTCTTTTAAAAAAAAACATACAATTTCCTCTCAGAGCAGTTGGAACGGAAACATTAAAAAAACATTCTTTCTTCTTCATGCTTTCTTTAATTTCTGCTCTATAACAATTCAAACCTAACCATAGGTAGGTTACATTATAGCCAAAGTGCTTCAATGAAGAGCATGGACACTCACTTACCCAGCAAAAGATATGTGTAGGAATATTTTAGGATACAATTATATTGTCCTATAAGTAGAGGCAAATTCTTCATAAGAATTTTTTGTTTGAGACTTCATACCTCTGTGTTTAAGCTTTTTATTGGTTCTTTTTTGTTATTTTGACATACATATAAAAGCATAGGATATAATTTGTTCTAATTCAGTCCCCAGTACTTCTCTTTCACCTCCCCTCCTCCCTCTCCCTGTTCCTGACTCTCTATTCATCTTTTTGCTATCTACTTGTAGATTCTTATTAATAAGTGTTTGTGGATGTGCATAATGGTGAGATTCACTGGGGTATATTCATATATGTACTTAGGAAAGTTAGGTCAGATTCATTGCACTGTCTTTCCATTCCCTTCATTCCCCTTTGTCTACTCCACTGATCTTTCTTCTATTCTTAAACAGAAGAATGACTTTATGACATTTGCCAGTAAACAGATGGAACTGGAGACTAACTATTGCTAAATGAAATAAGCCAATCCTCAAAAGTCAGAGATTAAATGTTTTGTATGATATGCAGAAGCTAATCCAAAATAAGGAGTGAGGGATAAAACTAAAGAAAAGAATAAAGATCTGTGATTAAATTTTGAGGCACTGCTGCTTTAGGAACACAAAGCTTTCAAGTTTAAACCATCCTCAGTGTAATGTTCCTCCTAAAGACAAATGGGCATGTTTCTAGCTGAGAGGTTGAAAGGTGAGAAAAGGCTAAACTAAAACTATCCTCATAGTACAGTGTTTCACTTAATGATAAATGGTACTGCTTCAACCTGAAAAAATGAAAGATTTTGCTTTTACTTTGAAGCACAGCAATAGCCAAGTGCTCACTACTACTGATTACAGATGTGTCTAAATAAGTGGAGTAGATGGCAGAGTACAAGCCATTATTACACTGAGAAAACTGTCATTACTTTTTTCTCTCTTCTAGAAAACACATTTTATGCTGCCCAGGAAATCACTTATCTTGTTGTCCATAGAAGAAAATTCAAACAACAATTTAAATACTTAATCCAATCATCCTTTTATTCTTTTTCAAAATAATATTTTAGGAAAAAAAAAAGAACAAGGTTCGACCAAAATTATCAATTTTTTACTTTCCAAGACTTTATGCTATTGAATACATGTAATGTGAAGCATCTATCAAAGAATTTACCTTTATTTTGCTGAAACATACCACGTTCATAAAAAGTGAAATTATTACATAATTTGTTGATCAGATTTTTGTGTCCACAATCTTAAAAATAGAAAGATGAGTTGCTTTAAAGGGAAGAAAAGGACAAGCAAGAAAAGAGATATGAGTCAGTATTTGAATATATGCAAGTGTCATGATGTCCACCTCAGATTTTTATTCAAACATTTCTCACAGAAGTATTATTTTTTCCAATCTCCATAAAGGAACAGTCCACATTTAACTTATCTCCAGGCACATTACCAGAAACATTAGAAACTGAATAGAGCATGCAGTCAGTATTATTCTAGAAATAATTATTCTCAAATCAGTACTCTTCCACCATCTACAATGACAACACAATTGAGATTGTAGACAAACTAAAGATTAAATACCTGGAAATGACTAGCATACCTAATATCCACGAATAAATATAATAGCTCTCAATTTTCTCTTAGATGAACTGTAAAGTCATTTTTTTTATTTTTTATTTTTCTCAAAAGTTGAATTTTAATACATAACAGAAAAAAACAAATTTTCAGAAGCTGTACACACTATTCACTAAAAATATTTGTTGAGGCAAATAGAAAAAAAAATTGTTACAATCATAATTTTTCTAACTTTGCACAAAATTATAAGCAGATTACATTCTTCATATTAAACATCTTTATATGCACTTTCAATGAACAGTATATATATATTTATATATATTTTTTATCAACTATCTTTACTATACCCATTCCCCTTTCCTGCCCCCCGCCTCCCCCATGTCGCATCCAGTGTTTCTCTATTTCTCTTATGTTTCCCATTCCCACCTCCCTTATTCATCAGCATCCACTAATCAGAGAGACCATTCGGCATTTGGTTTTTTGGGATTGGCTTACTTCACTTAGCATAATGCTTTCCAGTTCCATCTTCCAAACAGACCAAAGAATAAAGTCATTCTTATTTAGCTATAGATCTTGTTCTAATTAAAAAGAAAATGCTCCAAAATTTCTCTTTCTATTGTTTTATTGGCCTGACCAATACTTCCAGATCATCTAAACGTCCTATCATAATCTGTTACCAAAATTAGACTTGTAAAATTAACAATTTTTCTTTGCCTACTAAAACTTTCCAGATTTGAAATAAAGGGAAGAAGGACAAGGAAACACATTAGCTTGGTGACCAATGCGTATCAATTTCCAACATGACAAATTCTTCACAGAGGTAGTCACTCCTTATTCCAGCAGAAACTGCCTGGGATGCACTGCTGCTCCCACATTCCCTCTGCCATGTTCCACCCTGTGGTAACAATGACTATTTGAATCAGATCTCGGCTTGCTGTGCCTTTTGAATACAGTGCGTTGGACTGCCCAAGGAGTCTGGTGACTTCTGCCCAAATGAATCCCTGACATTCCTAGTCCATTCCAAAACTCTTTGCACATTCAAAGTATCTCTTGACTCCTTTAGAATAAATTTTTAGTTTCTTCATTGTTGTCATGTGGGTGGATTCTAGGTCGATTAAAATTATATTGTGTGTCACATGTAATTTAATAAATCTCTGGCTAATTATTTTTGTTTTCTTTTTCTTTCTTTAATTTTTGATGAGAAACATTGACCAAGAAGGGTTGTAGGATAATAATGGAAAATACCACAGTTTTTATTAGTTTTTAAAATACCATTTATTGCATAAAAGCCATAAACTTCCAGGGATGTAGTTCAGTGGTAGAGCACCTGCTTAGCATGTTTGAGGAGCTGAGTTCAATCTTCAGGACAAGAAAAAAAAAGAAAAGAAAAGAAAGACAATTAAATAAAGAAACCATAAGGGAGGAGAGTATATACTGAAGCTGTGACCTGTATTCTTCCTGATATTTATTTATCATTATGCAATATTTGACTATAATTTTTCATTCATTTGAAATGCATTATAATATGTTACTGATCAGCTTCTGTTAGTGATCAGGTTTCTGTTAAAAGAAATATCTATATCTATATATGTCAAAATGTGTGTATACAAGTATGCACAAGTATACAAGTATTCCTATCTACAGGTGTGTGTAGATAGGAATCTATATTTATTTTCTCTTTCTCCCTGTGATGTGTAGGCCTACAGGTTTAATTCCTCTGGCCCTAGAAAGGGCTGCCTGGAGCTCTTCCTCAATCCCGGTTGTACTTTGGAATTTTCTTGGCTAAGAAAGTTGCTTGCCCTAAAGTCATAGTTCCTAAGAAGATACATCATAACCAATGATTATTTAATGTCAGGGCATAATTAATTACCTACTCACCACAAATCTCAGGAACTCTGAAGAACTATGAGACTGAATTGTGGCCCATTGTTTCCCTCTGCACTATCTTAATTTCTTCCCTCTCCAGGATGTCAGTCCAGGAGTACTCCTGATAAAATTCTTTCAAGCTAATCTTCATTTCAGAGTCTGCTTCCCAAAGCACTCATGCTCTAATACACTATTTTAAACAGTCAGTTTAAAAATAATAGTATTGTTATTAAATAATAGTATTGTTATTAATAGTCAGTTTTAAAATAATAGTATTGTTATTAAAGCTTGCAATCTAGGGCTTTTATTTTATATTCATGAAAGGTTCCGTTAGGATAATAGAAGCAGTACAACTACATTTGTGCAAAAATCAGCTAAGTGACATAGGCATCAAATGCTGAAAAACAAAACAGAACAAAAACAAGGAAAATAAGAAAAACTTGTGTCTCCAGGTATAATGTATAATGATTATTGTGTTAAAAAAGAGAACAGATGTCCACACAGGACCTGAGACTCATTTTGTGTCACCTGCCCCTGATCAATTTAGCTACTATGGGAATAAAGCTTTCCTTGGTGCTTAAATATTATGCAATGCCTTTGTTCCAAGAAGATTCAACAGTTTATTCAGTCTCTATTTTTTCTGATAATTTTGATCATTATAATAATAATGCTAATACATAAAAATGATAATAGCAATTGGAAAATTGCCAAGTCCCAATTATATTATCTTCCTTATTGGACAGTTAGGGAAATTGTCTATACTCTTCTAGCCAGCCAGCTAAGAAGTGATGGTTAGACCTCAGAGCAAGTTAATTTGATTCCTGAGCCTTAACACATGATTCTATCATGTTTGTCTTCTCAATTGGGTGAAGCATCATCTATCTCAAGTTGCTGAAGAAAAAATCTTCACTAGAAACAAAGGATACCAGTTGGTCTGCCTTTCTCATAAACCTACTGGTTTATTATTTAGTAATTTAAAATGTTGAGACAGAATGGGCTGCTTTGTCATTAGGAATCATTGTGGTTTCTTTGCAGTTGTTTTGCGCTAGGTCACATTCATTTTCACCTCTGTGCATTTATTTTCTCACACCTACTCTCCCTCATAAATTCAAACCTATATCCCTCTAAGTGTATCTCAACTAATTGGTTGTTCTAGAATTTATGGCAGATCATTCTACTCCATAATAATTGATCATACTACCTTTAAATTCACTGTAATCCACCCAATCTCAAATTGAGATTCATTTTAAACATATTACATTCCAGATGCTTTCACAAGTATTATCTGTCCTCAGTTGATGGTGAATTCAAACTTACTCATAAATGAGTCATTCCATTCAATTAGAATGAGAAGAGCAAGAGGCTACAACTTAAAGCTTCATTGGTGAATTTCAAAGCTCAATGAGTCAGATAGATATATATCTTGAGAAAAGTCTAATGACTTCATTTTTGTCTATGCTTAACCTTACATCTAACCAAAGAAGGATAAGGATGAAAAATATGACTATGTATGTTATCTATTATCTGCACTTTAGTTATAATTATTATGTTTCAGTCCTGGAAAATTTGTCCCATATGTCAGTGTAAATTGAGATTCTGTTTTTGACAAATGGCATTAAAATAGTTATTCTCACATCAAACCCAAAAGCACATTTGCAAAACACATTTTATTCCCCTAAAGCACCATTGATACTAAAGGCTCAGCAAACAATCAAACTGTATTTAATTATTCACCATAATGCTTTTTAGTAGAAAATCAAGTTGTCTAGTTTTTATTAGATTTATATGGTTGTTTGTTATCTTGTTAGGGCTTGGGCTTGCTTTAGAGAGAAAATCAAAATAGCTGGTGATATGAAAGCAAAAAATAAAGACCTTTTGTTTCTGGAACAACAATAACTATAAAACCCAATCAGAGTTTGTGCAGTTTTGGAAAACTGCTTTGGGAGCTTATTGAGGGAACCTTTTCACCAGCATATCTCTCTGCTTTCCTGTTCATCTGATTCCTTTTTCCATTTAATCAGAACATCCTTTACTTCTTGAATGGCATAAACTTTTCTTTTTTGGTCTGGAACAGGGGGAATCCAGGATAAGGAAATAAATGTTGGTTGATAAAATTAACAGTAACTATGAGTACCCAGCTGTGTACACACAATCTTGAGTATGCTTCTTTTTGATATATAAATCCCATATGATGATGACACTTCTCTTTATTATTTTTATTATTTATTCTTATTCCCAGTATTTATAAATTTATTCTTAAATACTCAAACTTTTTTTTAATAGAATGATAAATTCTCTATCTTCCTGAGTGATGCCAAATTTGTTGCTATACACAAAAAAAGACCCATTGTGAAGTATCTTAAGGTTAAAAAAAATCAGCTGAATTGGGAAGATAGGAAGTCATACTCAAACTTCTAGACCACTTAGTGTGTGTTTCTGAAACTTGAAGGTGCATAAGAATCCAAATATCTTAGACCGAACAGGTCCCCACTCATAGAATTTCTAATGAAGCTGGAAATTTCTAATTTCCCCAGCACTTTGGGAGGCTGAGACAGGAGAGCCACGAGTTCAAAGCCAGCTTCAGCAATGGAGGGACACTAAGAAACTTCGACCCTGTCTCTAAATAAAAAAAAAAAAAAAGTAGGGCTGGGGATGTGGCTCAGTGGTGGAGTGCCCTGAGTTCAATCCCCGGTACCAATGGAAAAAAAAAAAAAAGAATTTCTAATGGCTGCATGAGGGCACCTTAAGTTCTTTGGTGATACTGATGGTATGGTAGCAGGGACCTCACTGTAAGAACCATTGCATTGGAGCAATTTTCTTCTGAAGACATATTTGTTTTGTCATATACACTATAATTTTTTTAAAAGTTGCTCCCAATGTATATCACTTGGAAGATTTCACACAAAATTCTTTTTTTTTTCATATTTAATTTATTTATTTGTTCTATTTAGGCTTACATGATAACAGAGTACAATTTGATTCATTGTACATAGATAGAAGATAACATATCAATTCTCTAGTTTAAGTTGTATAGAATCACAAAATATATGCAGTCATACATAAAGTTAGGGCTATGATGACCATCATATTCCACCACCTTTACTGTCCCCATGCCCCCTCCCCCCTTACACCCCTGTGAACAGAGTTCCACCATTGTTCCCATGACCTTCCCCACAGTATGGATCAGCATCCACTTATCAACAAGTACATTCGGCATTTGATTTTCTGAGATTGGCTTACTTCACTTAGCATGATATTCTCCAACTCCATTCATTTACCTGCAAATGCCATAATTTTATTCTCTTTTATTGCTGAGTAATATTCCATTGTGTATATATTCCACAGTTTCTTTATCCATTCATCTATCGAAGGGCATCTAGGTTGGTTCCACAGTTTAGCTATTGTGTGAGCTGCTATAAACATTGAAGTGGCTGCAGCTCTGTAGTTTGCTATTTTTAAGTCTTCTGGGTATAGACTGAGGAGTGGGATAGCAGGCTCAAATGGTGGCTCCATTTTAAGTTATCTAAGGAATCTCCATACTGCTTTCCAGATTGGTTGTACCGATTTGCAGTTCCACCAGCAATGTATGAGTGTGCCTTTTTCCCCACAACCTCACCAACACTTATTGTTGTTTGTATTCTTGATAATTGCCATTCTGACTGGCGTGAGATGGAATCTTAGGGTAGTTTTTATTTGCATTTCTATGATTGCTAAAGATGTTGAACATTTTTTTATATGTCTGTTGATGGACTGTATATCTTCTTCTGTGAAGTTTGTGTTCAGCTCTTTGGCCCATTTATTGATTGGGTTGTTAGTGTTTTTGGTGTTAAGCTTTTTGAGTTCTTTATATATCCTGGAAATGAGTGCTCTATCAGATGTGTGTGTGGCAAAGATTTATTCCCAGAATGTCACCTCTCTGTTCACTTCATTGATGATTTCTTTTGCTGAGAAGAAGCTTTTTAGTTTGAATCCATCCCATTTTTTGATTCTTGATTTTACTTCTTGTGCTATAGGAGTCTTGTTAAGGAAGTATGGTCTTAATCTGACTGATGAAGATTTAGGTCTATTTTTAGTTCTGTTAGGCGTTGGGTCTCTGGTCTGATTCCCAGGTCCTTGATCCACTTTGAGTTGAATTTTGTGCATAGCGAGAGATAGAGGTTTAGTTTCAATTTGCTGCATATGGATTTCCAGTTTTCCCAGCACCATTTGTTGAAGAGGCTGTTTTTTCTCCAGTGTATGTGTTTGGCTCCTTTATCTAGTATAAGGTAACTGTATGTAAGTGGGTTCGTCTCTGTGTCTTCTATTCTATACCATTGGTCTACATGTCTATTTTGGTGCCAGTACCATGCCATTTTTGCTACTATAGCTTTGTAGTATAATATGAGGTCTGGTATTGTGATGCCTCCTGCTTCACTCTTCTTGCTAAGGACTGCTTTGGCTATTCTGGGTCTCTTATTCTTCCAAATGAATTTCATGATTGCCTTTTCTATTTCTATAAGGAATGACGTTGGGATTTTAATTGGGATTGCATTGAATCTACATAGTGCTTTGGGTAGTATGGCCATTTTGACAATATTAATTCTGCCTATCCAGGAGCATGGGAGATTACTCCATCTTCTAAGGTCTTCTTCAATTTCTTTCTTCAGTGTCTTGTAGTTTGCATTGTAGAGGTCTTTCACCTCTTTTGTTAAATTGATTCCCAAGTATTTTTTTTTTTTTGAGGCTATTGTGAGTGGGATAGTTTTCCTAATTTCTATTTCAGAGGGTTTATCACTGATGTATAGAAATGCAATTGATTTGTGGGTGTTGATTTTATATCTTGCTACATTACTGAAATCATTTATTAGTTCTAAAAGTTTTCTGGTAGAATTTTTTGGATTCTCTAAGTATAGAATCATGTCGTCCGCAAATAATGATAGTTTGAGTTCTTTTCAGATTTGTATCCCTTTCATTTCTTTCATCTGTCTAATTGCTCTGGCTAGTGTTTCAAGGACTATGTTGAATAGCAGAGATGAGAGAGGGTATCCCTGTCTAGTTCCCTTTTTCAGAGGGAATGATTCCAATTTTTCTCCATTTAGAATGATGTTGGCCTTGGGTTTAACATAGATAGCTTTTTCAAAGATGAGGAATGTTCCTACTATCCCAAGTTTTTCTAGTGTTTTGAGCATAAAAGGGTGTTGTATTTTGTCAAATGCCTTCTCTGCATCGATTGACAAAATCATATGATTCTTATCTTTAAGTCTATTGATGTTATGTATTACGTTAATTGATTTCCGTATGTTGAACCAACCTTGCATCCCTAGGATGAAT
>PVHX01000695.1:198543-265296 GCA_004024805.1 Geosciurus inauris
GATTTGCCAGAATTTTATTGAGAATTTTTGCATCTATGTTCATCAGGGATATTGGTCTGAAGTTTTCTTTCTTTGATGTGTCTCTGTCTGGTTTTGGAATCAGGGTGATACTTGCCTCATAGAATGAGTTTGGAAGGGTTCCCTCCTTTTCTATTTCATCAAATAGTTTGAGGAGAATTGGTATTAGTTCTTCTTTGAAGGTCTTGTAGAACTCAGCTGAGAATCCATCTGGACCTGGCCAAATAATGATAGTTTGAGTTCTTTTCTTGGTTGGAAGGCTCTTGATGGCATCTTCTATTTCCTTGCTTGAAATTGATCTGTTTAAGTTGTGCATGTCCTCTTGGTTCAATTTGAGTAGGTCATATGCCTCTAGAAATCTGTTGGTGGCTTCAAGGTTTTCTATTTTACTGGAGTATAAATTTTCAAAATTGTTTCTAATTATCCTCTGTATTGCAGTAGTGTCTGTGGTGATATTTCCTTTTTCATCACAAATTTTAGTAATTTGGGTTTTCTCCCTCCTCCTTTTCATTAGGGTGACTAAGGGTTTGTCAATTTTGTTTATCTTTTCAAAGAACCAGCTTTTTTGTTTTGTCAATTTTTTGAATTGTTTCTTTTGTTTCAATTTCATTGATTTCAGCCCTAATTTTGATTATTTCCTGTCTTCTACTTCTTTGGGTGTTAATTTGTTCTTCCTTTTCTAGGGCTTTGAGACGAAGAGTCAATTCATTTATTTGTTGACTTTTACTTCTTCTGATGAATGAGTTTAGTGCTATGAACTTTTCTCTTAGCACTGCCTTCATGGCATCCCAGAGATTTTGATATGTTGTATCAGAATTTTCATTTGCCTCTAAGAATTTTTTAATCTCTTCCTTGATGTCTTCTGTTATCCATGCATCATTCAATAGCATATTATTTGGTTTCTAGATGATGGAGTAGTTTCTGTTTTTTAATCTGTCATTGATTTGTAATTTTATTCCATTGTGGTCAGATAGGATGTAGGGTAGAATCTCTGTTTTTTTGTATTTGCTAAGACTGGCTTTGTGACATAACATATGATCTATTTTGGAAAAGGATCCATGTGCAGCTGAGAAAAAAGTGTATTCGCTCATTGATGGATGGAACACTCTATATATGTCTATTAAGTTGAAATTATTGATAGTTTCATTGAGGTCTATGGTTTCTTTATTAAGTTTTTGTTTGGAAGATCTATCCAATGGTGAGACAGCTGTGTTAAAGTCTCCAAGTATTATTGTGTTGTGGTCTATTTGATTCTTGTATTTGAGAAGGATTTGTTTGATATACATAGAAGCTCCATTATTTGGGGCATAGATATTTATGATGGTTATGTTTTGTTGATGTATGATTCCCTTAAGAAGTATGAAATAACCTTCTTTATCTCTTTTCACCATCTTTGGTTTGAAGTCCACTTTATTTGATATGACGATGGAAACTCCTGCTTGTTTGTGGGATCCATGTGAGTGATATGTTTTTTCCCACCTTTTCACTTTCAGCCTGTGGATGTTTTTTCCTGTGAGATGAGTCTCTTGAAGACAGCATATTGTTGGGTCATTTTTTTTGATTCAGTCTGTCAGACTATGTCTTTTAATTGGTGCATTTAGGGCATTTACATTCAAGGTTATTATTGAGATATGATTTGTAATTCCAGTCATTTTGGTTTGTTTTTGGTTTTTACCTTGAGTTGTTTTCTCTTTTGAATGGTCTTTCCTTTAGTGTAGTTCCTCTCTTTGTAAATTTTCGTTGTTGGTTATCATTTCCTCCTCGTGGAATATTTTGCCAAGAATGCTGTGTATTGAAGGGTTTCTTGCTGTAAATTCTTTTAACTTTTGTTTATCATGGAATGTTTTTATTTTGTCATCAAATCTGAAGGTCAGTTTTGCTGGATATAGGATTCTTGGTTGGCATCCATTGTCTTTCATGGCTTGGAATATGTTATTCCATGATCTCTTGGCTTTATGTCTGGGTTGAAAAATCTGCTGAGATACAAATTGGTCTCCCCTTGTAAATAATCTGATTCCTCTCTCTTGCAGCCTTTAAAATTATATCCTTATTCTGTATGTTGGGCATTTTCATTATAATGTGCTTTGGTGTAGATCTGTTGAAATTTTGTATGTTTGGTGTCCTGTAAGCCTCTTGTATTTGATTTTTCATTTCATTTGTCATATTTGGGAAATTTTCTGATATTATTTCATTGAAGAGATTGTGCATTCCTTTGGTTTGAAATTCTGCACCTTCTTGTATTCCAATAAATCTTATATTTGGTGTTTTGATGCTGTCCCATATTTCTTGTATGTTCTGTTCATGATTTTTTCTATCTTCACTGTATGGACAAGTTTATTTTCAAGATTGTATATCTTGTCTTCATTATCTGAGGTTCTGTCTTCCAGGTGATCTATTCTACTGGTGATGCTTTCTATTGAGTTTTATATTTGGTTTATTGTTTCCTTCATTTCAAGTATTTCTGATTTTTTTTCACAATCTCTAGCTTTTTCTTAATCTTTTGCTACTTGTAATTGCTCTTTTATCTCTTTGTTAGAAAGATTGATGGTTGCCTTTATTTGCTCTCCTATTTCTTTGTTGGATTGATCGATTTTTGACTGTAATTGTTCACTTATGTCATTCTTTAGTTCGCTGATCATTTTAATTACGTACATTCTTAATTATTTCTCTGACATTTCAACAACTGTGCTATCAATGGATTCTGTTACAGTGGTATCCAGATTTATTTGGGGTACTTTCTTCCCTTGTTTATTCATGTTGAATGTGTATCTTCCTTTCTTGAAATACCAATCTGAGGTATTGCTGCTTTTATCCTATAATCTTGTATTGACAGTCCAGATTACCTGTGTCTCACCTGGGAGCTACTTCTGTTCCCCCAGTGTCCCCAGATGGGCACTACTGTCACTAAAGTTGGTGGCGGAAGTAGTGGATGTACCTCTAGAGGGCAGTGGGAGTGGCTTTGGCTGGGCTCCTGAGGCGGCCCCTGAGAGCTGTTTTGGCCCTCTCTTGCACTCCTGCTGGTAAAAAGGACCTCTGGAGTGGAAGTAGAGGTAGGCTCAGGTCTCACTTAGGCAGAGTCACCAGCTGGAGAGTTTGTACATGACCCTTACCATGAGTATGAGCTCCCCTGGAATTAGAGGCTAGCAGGCTCTGGTCTGCCTTGAACTGGGCACCCTGGCATTCCCACTGGAACTCTGGAGCAGAACTGAGGCAGGCCTAGAATGCACTAGGGTGGGGCCTCTTCACGCTGGGGTCTCTGGAGGCCACTCTTTCCCTGGGTATGCCTTCCTCTGTGGTTAGCAGCTAGCAGCCCCTGGTCTCCTGTTGGCTGGACACCCGTGGAGTTTCCTGAGGGTGGATCTGGGTCATCTGTGGCTCCTGTCAGTCCACAGGAACTCTGGAGCAGAACTGAGGTGGGCCCAGGCTGCTCTTGGGCAGGGCTGCCTCGGCTGGGGTCTCTGGAGCAACTCTTACCCTGAATTTGGGCTCCCCAGTGGCTAGCGGCTAGCAGTCCCTGGTATCCTGTTGGCTGGACACCCATGGAGTTTCCTGAGGTGGATTTGAGCCCTCTGTGGCTCCTGCTGGTCCACAGGAACTCTGGAGTGGAACTGGGGTGGACCCAGGCCACCCTTGGGTGGGGTTGGCTCGTGATGGTGTCTCTGGAGCTACTCTTACCCTGAATTTGGGCTCTTCAGTGGCTAGAGGTAGCAGTCCCTGGTATCCCATTGGCAGGACACCCGTGGAGTTTCCTGAGGGAGATCTGTGGCTCCTGCTGGTCCACAGGAAATCTGGAGCGGAACTAGGGTGGAATTGACCCGCGCTGATGTCTCTGGAGCTACTTTTGCCCTGAATTTGGGCTCCCCAGTGGCTAGAGGTAGCAGTTCTTGGTCTCCCTTTTGCTGGACAACCGTAGAGGTTCCTGAGGGTGGATCAGGGCCCTCTGTGGCTCCTGCCGGTCTGCAGGAACTCTGGAGCAGAACTGGGGAGGGCCCAGGCCACCCTTGGGCAGCGCTGCCTGAGCTAGGGTCTCTGTGGAGACTCTAACCCTGAGTTTGGGCTCCCCAGTGGGTAGCGGCTAGCAATCCCTGGTCTCCCATTGGCTGGACACCAGTGGAGTTTCCTGAGGGCAGATCAGGGCCCTCTGCGGCTCCTGCCAGTCCACAGGAACTCTGGAGTGAACTGAGGAGGGCCCACGCCGCTCTTGGGTGGGGCTGCCTCTGCTGGAGAGACTCTTGCCTTGAATTTGGGCTCCCCAGTGGCTAGAGGTAGCAGTCCCTGGTCTCCCTTTAGCTGGACAACCACGGAGGTTCCTGAGGGCAGATCAGGGCCTACTGTGGCTTCTGTGGGTTCACTTCACACAAAATTCTTTTCCTTGAGTTAACAAGATAAAATAAAATCAGAAATTCTGTCAGCATGGTGATAACATTCATACAAAAGAAGAACCTTTTGAACAGCCACTTAATATCAATGAGGTGCATTGTTATCAGTTACTTTGGCTTACTTGCTTTAATCTCTAAATATTCCAAGTTCCAACATTTTGATACAAAGAGTTTCCATTGCCATGTATTTTCACAGTTTAAAATTTCCATTTTGAATTCTACTTTAAATTTTATTTCTCTTTAATATATGTGTTATTTAGTAACATGTTTTGCTTAAATATTATACCAATTTATCAATTTATATTATATCTATCAATTTGTACATATTATGCATATATGTACAACATACACATATATACGAAACTATTTTTAGTCATTGTTTCTATTTTGCTTAGACAATATGTTCTATATAATTTTATGAAGGACATATTATAATAATTATGGACATATTATAATAATGCTAATTTGAAATTTTTGAGAATTCTCACATGAAATTTATGAGGTCAGTTTTTGCAAATATTCCATAAGCATCAAAAGAATAAGTGTCTGTTGATTTGAATGTTCATTATATATCTGTCAAATCATACTTGCTCTTCATTTTATAAATATTCTTTAGATAATCATTTTCTCTCCTTGCAATTAATTGTATTCTTCCATGCAATTGTGGCTATGCTAATTTATACTTAAAATTGTTTTACTTTTGTTCCATTGAATTGCCTCAGCACTGGAAATAATATATTTCTATCAATGCAATTTTTTCCAGTTTTTAAAGTTTTAAAAAATGTAAGCTGGGTGCAGTGGCACAAGCTTGTAATCCCAGCACTTATGAAGGCTGAGACAGGAGAATTGCGAGTTCAAAAGCCAGCCTCAGCAATGGCGAGGCACTGAGCAATTCAGTGAGACCCTGTCTCTATATAAAACATAAAATAGGGCTGGGTATGTGGCTCAGTGGTCGAGTATCCCTGAGTTCAGTCTCTAGTACCAAAAAAAAATGTAATAATGCAGTTTGCATTTTATTGTATCTGACTTATTCACTAAAAATATTTTTGAGAATCACCCAAGTGAATTTTTGCATCAGAGGTCCATTTAAAAGTATTGCTTTGTAGTATTCTATTGTTTGAATATACCACAATAGTTTTTCCTCTTCCCATTTGAAGTTTATCCAAATGTTTATCCAGTTTTAGGTTATTATAGATAATGCTCTTACTTCTGTTAGTTACTTCTTTGTTCCTTTTATCTGCATAGTATACATTCTAAGAAAACATAAGTGCTGAATTTGTCAAGGTTTTTGCTATTACTAAATTATTGACTTAATGAGCATCATAGAGAAAACAATTCCTCACATGTTTGTCAGTCAGCTATTCACTTAGTAAGTATACTAAGTGTATATTTATGACACGAGAAATGTTGGAGCCAATTAGTTCTTAAGACACTGAATATGTAGAATTTTTTAATGTGAGTTTAGTGCTGTGAATCAATAACTAAAATTTATGGTAAACTCCTAAAGGCACAAAATAGAAGGCACATACCAGCAGGTGTTCAAATGCATGACAAGATTCATTTTGGTGAAGAAAAAGAGGCTTCCTTGAAATTGTAGTCCAGAAATTTGGTGTTGAGATGGGAATTATTTGAATAATCAAACATTGGAGGGTGCAGAAAATATTTAATTCAGAAAGGTTAACAGAAGTAAAGGCATCTATGCAGGAACAGTTTGTTATTAAATGTACAAAATTCATGTGTAAAATTCTACAATTTTTGTAAGATATGTTCAATGGCTATGTAAAATCCAAGGGTTGTAGAACTTTTAGTAATAACTTGAAAAATCAATACATAAGGTGGGGAGAATAGTTCCTGCAGTGTTCTTGAAATGAAAAAGGTATGAAAAGTAGCAATGGGAATAAAATTACAGTCTAGATTGAGATTATCTCTTGATTCAGAATAAGTTAAATTTCTCATGAGTTTTTCTGATTTGTGCTTTTGAAAGCCAGTATTTAATGCTTAATTCATTTTTCCCTTAAAGGCAGAAACAGTGACTTGCCTGGTACCTTACTTAGGTAGAGCAAGAACTCATCAGAGGTTTGTGAGTAAATATTGATCAGTATAAATGATGTGATTGTAATTTCAGTCCAAAGGAAGATTAAACTGAGTGAACCTTGCAGGACAGAGTGATAGATGCTGCAATTAACCAACATAGCTTCACAAGAATCTAATAACATGGACAAAGTCCTTTTTACTAGACAAACAAAAAAAAATGTATGTTATAGGTCTGGTCATATTAGTAGCAGTAACTATATTTGTTTTAGTTAGATAGAGACATGCTGAAAGGCAGCTTAGTGATAAAGTAATATTGCTAGATGCTTTTTATAGATATTGTAACACATTTTCATACTGGAGGAATAATTGAGTTGTAATTATTACTGCTTTGTTTTACAATTATTTAATCTATTCGAACTAGATTACCTTCAAAATGCAGTATTGAAAATAATGACTCAGATTCAAATGGTTGAAAATCCTGGCTGATAAACAATAGTATCCACATTAAAGATGCAGCTTTTTATTGAAAGCTAAGAGTTAGGGAAATTTTAGAAGTTGTTAACATTGAGCTTATTATTCTCATTATCTGTTGTTTATAATAAAATATGTCAAGGGTTAGTGACTTCAGTAACAGTTTCTATTTTATCTCAGGGTTTGTGGATTGACCAGGCAGAGTTGGGCAGTTCTCATTTGGAATTGCTCATGCAGTTAGAGTGAGGTGGTGAATGTAGTTATCTGAAGGCTCAGTTGATGTAGATATTCAAGAGGGCCCTGAATCATGGCTGAAAATTCATTTACTGTCAAAGGGGAACATGCCTTTGGCTTTTAACAATCATTTCTAAACATTGTCTCCATGTGGTCTCTCCAAATGACTTGAAATTCTCAAATTATTCTGAGAAGCAAGATCCTCAAAATGAGCATATCAAGAGGCTGCCAAGTCAACAAAGGGCTTGGATTAGTTTCCAGTATCAAAATATCACATGCTGGGTGGCTTAAAGCAGCAGAATTTTTTTTGTCTTCCAGTTCAGAGAACTGAAGTACAAAATCAAGTTGTCAGCTAGGCCACACTCCTTCAGAAAGTGTTGTTGGGTGCCTCTTTCCCATTTCTAATAGCCACAGGCATCCCTCATCTCTTATCAATGTGAAGTGATGCATACCTTGGCCTCCCCCTGCATGTGACTGTCTCTGTGTCTTTAATTTCTTTTTACCAGGGGACACTGGTCATATTGGATTAGGGCCTTCCTAGGAGCTCATTATATCTGTAAAAGCCCTATATCCCAATAAGGTTGCATTCGGATTTCCTAGAGGTTAGGATTTGAGCATATCATGTCTTGGGGACACAACTTAACCCATAATAGGACTATGTCTCAACTGACACAATAGAATAGCTGCTGTATTCTATTGATCAAAGCAGTGTCGGGGCCTGCCCATTCTGGAAGAGCCAGAACACAGACAGCTTTTTGAATGCTTTGGTGAGTTATATTCCAAAATATTTTAAGGAATCAGGGGCAGTGATATAGTAGTCACCTTTAGAAAACCCAGACCTTCACATTCCACACTTTACCCACAGTGATTTATTTTTCTTTCATATGCAATATTCACCCACTGTAGAGATCAAATTGCAACTCATCCAAACCAAAGTTCTGTATACATAAAGCTCTACAGGAACAGTTCTTTGAAGATACCACTTTCTCTAGTATAGTCACTTTTTTTTTTTTTTTTTGGTACTGGGGATTGAACTCAGGGGCACTCAACCACTAAGCCACATCCCCAGCCCTATTTTTTGTTTTATGTAGAGACAGGGAGGGTCTCACTGAGTTGCTTAGCACCTCCCCGTTGCTGAGGCCGGCTTTAAACTCGCAATTCTCCTGTCTCAGACTCCCAAAGTGCTGGGATTACAAGCGTGAGCCACCACGCCCAGCTTCTAGTATAGTCTCTCTTAATTTAAATGTCTTTGAACTAAAGGGAGAGTTATCTGCTCCTCATATATTGACATATGATATTAAGGTAGGAATAGATAACCACAGTAGACTTTCTGGTCCAAAATGTACAGAATATAGCAGGAATACCATTTATAACATGTATTAGTCTGCAGCCACACTAAAATCCAGCTGAGTACATGTCCCCTGTTCTTGCGTGAGGAACCAGAACTTCTCCCTGCTAGTGAATTTTTTTTTTTTTTTTGGTTGCTCTAGTTCTACAATTTAGGTTTTGGCACTATGATTGAAGTCATGGTCCTTTTCTATAAAAAACAAAATTGTCCATGTTTTCAGCTGAGTATAGTTTTCAGCCAACTTCCTTCTCATAGATTTGCAGCTACTAAAAATGATGGAAGGAAAAACAATCCTAAAATCAGATCTGAAATTAAATCTCTGTAAGAAAAGTTACAAATACTTTAGGTTGACTTGTTCAACATGCATTTTCAGTTTCCTACTTTTTTCTGATACAGAGTTTGGATAGCTACATTTTTCCTCTTAGAGTCCTTTGTGATTTATGATCCAGTTTTCACAAATAAGATGTAAACAGAAAGTCCACGTGCTTCCCTCATCAGAATAATGTTCAAAATGAGGCAGGATGGAAGGTCAAGAGAATTTAGAAATCTGGGCCCTGAAATCATTAAATTGCTGGATTGAACCTACAACTGAAGCTTCGGTTGCCAAGATCCTTTTAGTAATTGTGCACGTATGTGAGAACTATTGCAAGGCACAACAGGGGAACTATAGAATACCTGATTTATTTTTACAGAGAGAAAAAGTAGTCACTTACATGTTTTCTTTTTCCTTATGCTGCTTAATGCAGTCTTACTTCAAGAGGCAATAAGAGGACAGCTATTCTATTCCTTTGATATAAAGGAATGTAACAGAAAACTTGGTGAAGGTCCTGCTTTCATGTTTCCCAAACTTTTTAGGCAGGGAACATAGGAAAATTATAAATGTTCATCTTTAAGTATGGTATAAAATTTTTTAACAGTATGCAGAGGCAGTATTTGGTAATCTCAAGAATACTATCACAATGGAATATTATTCAGCAATAAAAGAGAATAAAATTATGGCATTTGCAGGCAAATGGATGGAATTGGAAAGCATTATGCTAAGTGAAGTAAGCCAATCCCAAAAAACCAAATGCCAAATGTTCTCTCTGATTAGTGGATGCTGATACATAAGGGGGGTGGGAATGGGGAACAGAAGAGATATGGAGGAATTCTGGACACGGCATGGGGGAGGTGCGGGGTGGGAAAGTGGAATGGGTATAGTAAAGATGGTTGATTGAGATTGTCATCACTACCCTTGGTGCATGTATGAAGACAAAATTGGTGTGACTTTATCTGGTTTGCAACCAGAGAAATGGAAAAACTGAGCTCTATATATGTACTATGACTTGAAATGCAATTAAATAAACTAATTTAAAAAAAAAAGAATACTATCATAGGTTGGCCATACAGATTAAACTTTAGTAATTATTCAACTGTAAGACAGGTTGTGTTTAAGAACACACTGAAGCTTGGAGGACATGTTGATTGGGGAGGACCTGACATTAAAATTGTCATTCAACATCAAGTATAGAATGCATTCTAATTTTAAAAACATATACAAAATTTATGCCTTAAAACAATAAAACTAACACACAGTGCATATATTAATTATATTTGATGTCAAAGAGATATGTCATAAACTTGTATGTACAGAATTTGAAAATATTTGCAATTCCATTGAGGTTAATTTGGAGCCAGCTGTGAGAAGTTGGACAAAAATGTGACTGTGCTTGAATACACCAAAATTCAACCATTTTACACATTTAGAGAAAGTTTCATAGAACAGAGAAATTTGCTCAGCAAAAAAAACTTAGAACTAAAAGATGAGAGGAATAAACATTGTTAGTATCTATATGAAATAAAGGAAAAGATTTTGATTTCTGTAGCTGCAGGACTTCTAACATAGGTGAGAAATCCTCAAACAAATTAACTTAGAAGTGATTGTTAAAATCAGTTTAAATCATGATTAATTTTCATGATTACCCAGAACACTGATAATTTGGATTCCCATGCAGAGTTGCTGAAAGGGAAACATTCTAGCTAGGATTTATGTACTTCTGTCTGTGAGGCACCATAAATACCTTAGATATAAATGTGAGTGTTTAATTCCCACAACACCATAAGATGGAAATGCTTCTAAAAGCCTCATAAGGGATGATTTACCTGAGAATCAATAGTAGGAATCAAATGGATTCTGGCTAAAGAGCTTTGAGGAGTCTGTATCCTGGAGTGAGACTTAGACAAGCAAGCAGAATGCAATATGCAGGAGTGCAGGGCTCTGCAGCAGCCCACTGAAGTGGACCAAAGAAGTAAGGAAAGTTTTAATTAACACATTCCTAAACCAGGCGCTGTGGCACAAGCCTGTAATCCCAGCACTTAAGGAGGCTAAAACAGGAGAATCGCGAGTTCAAAGCTAGCCTCAGCAATGGCGAGGCTGGTTGCTCAATGGTCGAGTGCCCCTGAGTTCAATCTTCAGTACCAAAAAAAAAAAAAAAAATTCCTACAAAACAGTGTTTATTGACAGCACCATAGAAGACACTAATCATTCCCCTGTAAACTAGAAAAATGATCTATGACCTCTAGTAATGCATACTTATAGGGATACCCAAGGGAAAGGGATGTCCCTAAAACTGACCAGAGATCCTCCCATCTTTTTCTCCACTGAAATTAACACCTGACTTTTGACTTTGTCCTTAAAAGATGGAGTCTATACTTATAGGCATAACATGTATTTCAGGCTACAAGACTGGAGCATGAAGACTAACATATTGGTATTTTGTTCAAGAGAATATTCTTCTTTGCAAGGGCTTTTCTCTCCACCCCATTATGTGGTATACTCTGGCCATTTAACACATTAATTATAATGAATTTACTCAAGAACAATGTTATAACTCCTTATATATTTTAAAGAGTTAAAAGACAAATTCTTTCAAATCTTTAAAGATTTTAAAAATCTTTAAAATTCTGTCATTCTTCCATATTCAATTAAACAGGTATCATGAAATATTCAGATTCCTGATTTGTTGTTAACTGAGTTTCTTTTTCTCACTGGCTATGGGGGGGGGGGATTAATCAGGAGTGAAGCTTTGCTATAACAAGAACATGTCAAAAGAATAAAGCAAATATACCATTCTACTTGTGGAACTTTATAAAAGCAATTTAAAGGTGTTGTTGTAGAAGCATTGTGAGTAAAATTTGTAAGAAGCAAAACTCTGACATAAGATAAATTGTAGTAATGAATTTTATCCTGAGGCACTAGAAACTATGGAAGAATTCTGCACAAAGTCCACCATAGTCAGATGTGTGTTTTAAAAACCTCTCTACCAGTTGTGCATATCAATTAATTTTGATGCTGATAGGAGAATACAAGTTTAAGGAATAAACTCTAATGGAATATAAATTAAAGAAAAATTTCAGAAGTACTGCAAAGAAGAAAAAAAAACACATGCAGCAAATTGCAATAGAAGAAGCAAAATGTACAAGAAAAACAGTAAGTATGAAAAAAAATAATAGAAGTAAGACTAAATAATAAAATGAGGGCTGAGGATGTAGCTTAAAGGCAGAGCATTTGCTTAGCATGTTCTAGGCCCTGAGTTCAATGCCCAATACTGCAACATACACACACATACACACACACACACACACACACACACACACACATGCACAACACAGACACAAGCAAAGCTGATCAATTAAAAGTGTATTAGTTAAATTCCCAGTTGGGAGACCAAATTTGTAAAACATACTATCCCATTCTTCCCAAAGTTCTATATTTACCACTGTCCTCTCCAATTCCGTGAAAGGCATCATCATGCACCATTTTCTGGAAAAGTTTTGTTTTCTTACTAAAAGAGAGAAACTCTTAGCCAGGTTCTCTGTCATATACTAAATGATTCAGCAACTTGAAATATTTTATTAAGACAACTTGTGTCTTGCTCAGGGCTGTCTGAGACTTAGCGACAACTAAATATTATCTAATCCAAAGAAAGGGCTTTCAAAGTCAGAAAGACAAGCAGTTAAATCTCAGATGCATCACATATGATCTCTTCTATTCTGAAAGTGTTTCTTAACCACTATACATCTCAATTTTCTTACCTCTAAAATATTATTTTTCCCCGCTAAGTACTGAAATGATTATCTTTTGTAATATAGTAATAAAGTAAATTGGACTAACAGAACTCTCAATTTTAAGCCAGCCTTATATTTCTGAAAAAAAAATTGGTTAGACTGCATTATTCATAAATATGCTCTTGTAATCAGTTTTCTAGTGAATATTAATATTCTCCTCTATACTTATAAGTGATGTACTGCTATCTTTTTTGTTGAATTTTGTTTGACAATTAGTCCACAGATCAGGAAATGTAAAGTGTTTTATGGTATTCTAGGCTTTAATAAAATTTAATGAACATAGAAATTCTCATTTTCTTGAGGATTGTATGAAAATAATCAATGAAATCATCTGGGTCTAGTGTCTTTTGAGAAGTAAATATGTGACTATCTTTTACATGTCCCTCCCATGGTTGATGGCCAATTCATGTTTCCTATCTTTCCTTGTGTTCATTTTTCATACAACAATATTCATCTCATTGTCTTATTCATGGAGGTCACAAAATCTGGAGTTATTTTTAACTTTTCTAATTTTTCTCAAAGCCACCGGCAAAATCCTATCAGTCTTCATATAGCAAAGTAAATCGTTTTATTATTATTAGGCAACACACTTTGAATAATTAATGATTTCTGGATTTTTTTAGGACAGTCAAATTTTAAACCTTTCCTTGTATATTGGGAAAGAATATTCATATACACCTCATAAAAAGCTCCAGGAACTTACTGCAAAGTCAGTTTTGATTAGTTTGAATCATGCAGCCTCCATAGCTAGAGTGAGCAAAGAAAGTCCAAGCTTAGAACTAAATAATGATAGAATTCAGGTTGTAAAAGACTATGGAAGGAGCATTCTAGGCAAAAAAACCCCAACAAGAGCAATGTTTCTCAGTTGAGAATGAATTTATGTACATTGAGGATATTGGAAATGAGCTGTTTTTACTAGAATGCAAATGAATGGAGGCAGCATGAACAGAGATGAGATCTAAAATTGAAAAAGCTTTACATATGAAAAATGAAGTTTAAAAATTACTTTTGGTGGGTGAGTGCAGAATTTTAGGTTGATATCTTTTGCCTCTGTGTGTGTGTGAGAGAGATATATATATATAGAAAGAGAGAGAGACTGAAAGAGAGATTGTTATTTGTTTTGTGAATACTTTAAAGATGTTATTACATGGCTTTCTGGCTTGAACTGCTTTCATCAAGACTTCTGCCACCATTTTTACTTTTAACCTTCAGTGTATGCCATTTTTCCTGGTGGCTTTAATGAATTTGGTTTTATCACAAATTTTAAGCAATTTGATTATGGTGTGCCTTTGTGCAAATTTTCCAGTTTTTCTACTTTTAGTTCCTTGAGCTTCTTGGATCAGTATGTTTATAGTGCACATCAAATTTGGAAGATTTGGCTATTATCTTTAATTTTATTTTGTTTTACTCTTCCTTCCCTATTATAGAACTCTAATTACAAGCACATCCATATGATTTTGTTCTATAGATCACTGATGCTTTGTTTATATTTTTCTTTACTCTTCCACTTCATTTCATTTTGGATAGTTTCTTTTGCTACATATTCAGGCTCACAAATCTTTTTTTTTACAGTGTGCAATCTACCAGTAATCACAACCAATATATTTTTCATTATTATAATTTATATTCATAGAAGTTTGATGTTGCACTTTTTCTATTTTCCAAATCTCTCATTATGCACACTCTTTCCTCTAACTTCTTGAACAAGATGGAGTATATTTATAATGGACAAATTTTCATTGTCTCCTAATTTTATCATCTGAGTCACTTTAGATCTTTGGTTCTATTAATTAATTTTATGCTTTCATATTTCTCAAATTTTTCTACATTCTTGTATGTCTAGTAAATTTTGATTGCTTTTTTTTGTATTAGTTTCCAAATATAACTACAGAAATTTTTGACAAATTGGGTGGCTTAAAACAACAAAAAGGTATTCCCTTATAGTTCTAGAGGGTAGAGTTCTGCAAAGTTATGGCAGGTATTATGATTTAGACATCAAATGTCCTCCAAAAGCTCATATGTGAAACAATCCAAGAAATTTAGAGGTGAAATGATTGGGTTATGAGAGCCATAAAGAAAGTGGTGCATTAATACCCCAACAGGGATTAAACTGGGTGGTAAATATAGGCAGATAGGGTGTGACTGGAAGAGTTGGGTCACTGGGGACTTGCCCTCAGGATATATATTTTGTTTTTGATGAGGGGAGTCTCTCTCTCTCTGCCCTTCCTGCTGATGTAGAAAGCTGGTTTCCCCTACCATACCTTTCTTCCATGATATTCTGCCTCACCTCAAGCCCTGAAAAATGGAGTTAGCTATCTACGGACTGAGATCTCTGAAACTGTGAACCCAATGATAAATTTATTTCTCCCTCTAAAATTATTCTTGTCCAGCGTTTTGGTCACAGCAGTGAAAAAGTTGACTAAAACAGCAAAGGTATGCTCCTTTCAAAGTCTCTACAGGGCCTCTTTCCATGTTTATTCTAGCTTCTGCTTGCCCAGCTATTCTTTGGGCTGTGGCAACATAACTCCAGTTTCTGCTTCTGTCTTCACATGGCTATCTTCTCTCTGTATATGTCTGTCCTAAATTTGTCTTTTCTTATGAGAATGCCAGTCATTAGATTATGGGTTCATTCTAATGACATCATTTTAACTTGATTACATCTGCAAAGACTCTATTTCCAAATATGATCATATCACAAGTATTGGAACTTCAACATATCTTTTCAGCAGACACAATCCAATGTAAAACATGTCAGAAGGTTTGCATTTTACTTTGTTGAGTGGTGGATCGTGGTTTGTTTGTTTTTGTACTCCTTTAAATATTTTTGTGCTTTAAAATCAAAGATTACTTAGGAGCAATTTGATTCTGTCAAAGTCTGTTTTTAAACTTTGTTAGGTAAGGCCAGAACAACCTGTAGTCTGACTATGGTTAATTTGGCCCTACTAATAAGACATTCTCAGTGCTCTCCCTGAGGTGAATTATGAGACTCTTCATTCTGACTGGAAACATGAATTAAATCCAGCGTTGTATGAGCTCCAAAAATTGTTCTACCTCATCCTTACTAGTGGTTCTTTCTCTACCTCAGTAATTTCCTCACACATATGAGCAGATAGGAACTCAGACTCAAGAGAAAGCTCACAGAGTTCTGGAGTTCCTGCATTTTTCTCCTGTTCTTGAATTCTGACTTCCTTGACCTCCTGGACTCTGAACTCCTTTTCTACAAATGAGGGAGATGACAAACTTTAGTTCAACTCTCCCTCCCTGTGCTTTGGCCTAGAAATTCTCTCTAGGCACAGACCCAGTACAACTGTAATTGTCTTATGAATTATTATTTGACTATTATTTTCCAATGGCTAAAATATATTGTTTCATATATTTCATACCTTTTGTCTGTTGTTGTGGTTGTAGGAGGTGGAAACATAAATCTTTGTTATTAATTTAAAGGTAAAAACAGAACCCTCAAAAATGGAGTTTGGATTACACTATCATTGTGTGACCACTTTCTATAGATGTTAATCCATGGTGTGATATCATCAGATTTATTTATTTATTTAAATATCATTCTCCTTGGAAGAATATATTGAAAGAGTGGAGTAGAAAAAGGGAGACCAAGTAAGAATCAATTGCTCTAGTCCAGGTTACATATAATGATTTCTTGGACCAGGTTTATAATAGTAGAGATAATAAAAAGTGATGTTTTGGTGATATTGTTGGAAATGTATCTTGTGTATCTTGCTGAATGGTTGGATTTAGAGTACAAGAAAATAAGTTGTCTTAAAAAATAATTCAAATTGTTCAATCATTTAGTATGTGACACAGAATGTGGCTAGGAGTTTCTCTTTTTAAGTAAGAAGCAAAAACTTTTCCAGAAAATCCACAGCAAGCATCTTTCTTATGTCTTGCTGACCATTTATTGGGTTCAGTGGACCTCTGCAACCATGGGGAAAAAAGTGTTATAGAACAAGAGGCTGGAGGATTACTCTTAGGAAATTAAACCATGGCTACATCTATAGCATTACTTTTTGATGTTTGTCAGATGATGATTTCAAACTATCCTTCTAGCCCCTTGCAATGACCAGGGAAGAACAGTAGAGTGCAGGGGTGAAAGGAAAAGTGCTTGTTTCTTAGGAAATGCACTGAATCACTTTTAGCCCTTTCTCTGTTCTGAATTATTTCCATGACACATTAGTGTCCATAATGCAATCATGGATGCCCATATAAAATGCTAGTTTGGCAAATGGGTAAGAATAATTTGTTTTACAATGTAATCATTCATCAGGGAGCTGATGACAGTTTTACTGAATTAGATACATAAAATAGTTTATAATCGGAGGACACTGGAGGGCAAATCACTAGTTGTAGTAATCACTCTTGTGTGATGCACCTCACACATCAGGAAATAAAATAATGTGAATATGGGAACAGCTAAAGCAATATATGAGTGTTCCAAAACTACTGTAGGTAACTTTTCTTTGCTTCACTCTAGAATGTCACACACTTAAAATAATGTATTATGGATATGTGACTTGAAAGGAATACCTTATGCAGCAGGGCCCAACCTCTGCTCCTTGAAAAGCAGATCGTTGTGCTAAATGACCAAAGATCAATTTAGATCCATCCATAGATCATAGATCAAGTTGAACTTAGAAGTTGCTTTTATTCAGGTCTGCGTGATCTGTCTTTTGCCTCAGTGGTCTTAAAATCAGCAGGGTAAAGAGAGCTGTTCCGGTCACTAGAGCGTCAGCCATATTTCAATTTGCTTTTACTTGCATTGAAAGGAGTTTTGATTTAGGGCTGATTTTAACTTCAAGTAATTACCACACAAATAAGATATTGAGAAGTTTAATTTCTGAATAGGATTCTCCAGTGTTTATTCTACCAATTGGTCAGTTGTGATTAGGGAACTCCTATTAAATGGTCATTATAGAGCAGAAACTCTCAGTTGCTTATTCTCAGAGAAGGACGGAGGAAGAGATGTTAGGATGTATTAGACAGAGCTTGGCTGATGGTTACATTTTAGGAAGATAGTAAGCAATTTTTTGCCTAATGGGCAAATGAACTGGATTTTCTCCCCTGGTACAATTTAAAATGTAATTTTGTTAATGTGGCTCAGCACAGGTGATACTTTGGCAATAATTTCAAAGGAGAATGTGCAGAGGTTAAACCTGTTATCTTTTTGGCACTATTTTATTTTACTCTCTATTCTTCTGGTATGCTTTAACACCATAGTCATTTCCTCCTCCTTGAGTATCTGTGGTTCTTATTCCGAGGCAAAAGAAGTGTTGTGTTTTGATAAACATTTTACTAACCACACCTTCAGTCCTAGGAAACTGCTGGATGTGTTGTGGTCATAGAAGAAACTAAGAAGGATTGATTCCCTTGGGTCAACCCTCTCTCTTCTGTATCAATTTTTTTCTCTGCTTATTTATATCAGCATATTAAATTCTCTAGATGTATCCTATTTCTAAAACATAAACAAAACCTTGGTTCATCTTCTTGATCCATGCACACCATCTAGCATGCCATCCATATTTTCTTTTATCCCATCCTAATCAAAGCTCTATTGTATATCACTAGAATTATTGTGCTACCCTTTGTTTACTTTCTGTTCTTTCCTCAAGCATCTTTGCAATCCATTTTCCACCTCAAATTCATAGGTATCCTTTCAAAATCAGATAATAGCATGAAAAATTTAATTTCTTCCCTGCATTTTAGAGTGAAACCCAAATTCTTTTCACTGTCAACAAGATCTTACATGCATTGTTGTCCTCACTTCATTCTCCAATGTTTTCTCAAACCCTGCTCTCCTTACTTACATTTTACATAAAGACATCACCTGATTCACAATGTTTCAGCTACACTCATTATTCTTCTGTACCTTGAATACTTTGAGATTCTTCTCACCTTAATTTACTGTTCTCTTTTTGGGTTGTTCTTAATCTTGATCTTTGAATGACTGGTACCTTCTTATTCACCCATTGCATCTCAGTTCAGCCATTAACTCAAAAATTCAGACTTCTTTTCCTCTTTGTAATTAGAATTGTAACCCACAAATATCTTCCCTGATTGAAGTCACCTTCATGAAATCCTTTTCACATGTGGAAATATTTCACTCTCCAATTTCTTGACTGCTGTTGCAGTCACAAGATACAGATATTGAGGTACACATTTATATACACACATCATAAATGTAAGTCCGATGGGAGTATGCACCTACTTCATTTGTTCACCTTCATATGCCTAAAAACCCAGCAAAAAATGGATAACAATTTTCCATTAGTGATTCTTCTTTGATATGTGGAATTGGATAAAAGGAAGAAAGGTAATGTCAGAAAGCACTCTCATTAACAATAAACACACTTATTGACTTCTAATTGAGGGAAGGCAATGCTCTAAACACTGCATACCTAATTTAGATGATCTTTTGAATAAGTGATGGTGTGGGTGGTGCTATCATCTGGATTTTACAGAAGATGAAGCAAAATCAAAAGAGGATCATCTGTATTCTGAATTTTAAATTATACCTAGTGTACTCTGGTGGCTCCACAGTGATTGTCTCAAGTAGAAGATGCAATGTCTTTCACTTTGGAATTTGGAAATCCTGAGCATCATTTGGAGGGTTCAACATGTACCATCTCTGACAAAAGCAGGTTGGTGGTCCACTGTCTAAGAAAATGGTAATATATGAAGGTTAAAACTAAGAGATGAAGAAATTATTGGACATTGCCAATAATAAAAAGCATAAATACTTTGGTGTTCTTCAATGTTGTCCATTTTAGCTGCTACAGTAGGTCAAATGAAAGGGTGTGAAATGATCGTGATATACTTTAGCAAGTCCTTATAGGGATCCACTTTAGATGCTGGAGAGGGAAGGAAGGAAATAAAATATTTTCTCATATTCAGTGCAATCCATTTTATTTTACTTTTTTGCATTCCATTCCATCCTAAGTAATTTCATACCAAGCTAACTCATTCTAGTCAATACTGTTTCCTTCCACTCCATTCTATTCCATTTCATTCATGCAACCATTACTAAATATTTTGTTGCTTTGATGACAGGATCAAGGGAGATTATAAAAGTAAATGAAATATAGTGATTATATATTCTTTGAGAATGTGAGAATCTCAAGAGAGGGGAAAAATTCACATCTGTGAATCAGAGAGTGGTATACTCCAAATGTAGCTGTGGTAGGTAGTCAATCTTTTGAAATTCATTTTTTTACTAATTAGCATATATATGTATATGTGTGTGTGTTTCATCAGGATATATATATATATATATACACACACACACACACATACACACATCAGCATATATATGTATGCATAGATACTTATATACATGTATACATACATATACATGTATGTATGGATATAGATGCACACACATATATGATCTCATTGGTTAGATAGTTAAGTGTACTAATATATATATAAAATGATAACATAGACTCTAGGACATAGGATTTTGATTTCCTTCCTATTTCAAAAGTTCTAAAATGACACACCAAAACTCATAGGATAGTGATCATAATTCTGATCCAGAAATCCTGCCACAAAATGTTTTTATTCTTAAAAAGCTAATTTGCTTAATATAATTTTAGTACATTTTGGTTTTTCATCAAATTAAATATATCAAGGAAAATTTGGTTTTTAGAATATCTGTGCTGATATTTTGTTTGAAAATTTTGCCAATCATAAATATTCCAAAGAACATAAATTCAAAGAACACATGACTCAAAGGTGGCAGAAAATTTAGAGGTTCTTTGGTGAGTTGCCAATATCATACTTAATGAGAATTCTAAGGTCCAGAGAATGGAAATGAATTGCCAAAGATCACGCAGCGATTTAGTGAGTAGTTTAGAAACTGCCTTCTCCTTGTTGTACTTTGCTAATTTTCTTTGTATACCCTAAAATTCTAATAAAATACATTCATTAGTGAGAAAAATATTCATGTACAATGATTATAACCTTGCTAAAAGCAAATAATTGAGGAATTGTCTGTCAAACTATTTTCTGAAAGTGAAATTTTCTTAACTTTTCACCTCATTAATTCACTTAATAAATATTGGTTAAGCTTTTTCTATTTAACTTATTTTCCTAAAAATGTTGTTTCTGTTTTCGACATAGAAAGTTTATTAAGATCAGTGGTGCATCATGGTGGCAAAATCAATTCCTTTAGAAATTAAGCAAATATACAAACACAATCTCTCTCTCTCTCTCTCCTTCTCTCTTCTCTCTCTCTCTCTCTCACACATACACACACACATACTTTAAAAAAAATTTGAGGAATGTATCCATGTTTCAAAGCTAAATCTGGGCTTATAAAATAAACATTGATTTACCAATAACTGAATAGACCTATAAAACACTATGTTTTTAAATACAAATAAATAAATATAGATTTTTCACTGTGAAGTTTATATAAGCTCATTATAGACCATTTGGATAATACTGAAAAAATAGTAGGAGCAAAATAAATAATCTATAGATTCACTATAAAGCAAACATACTTAAAATTCATTAATTTTTGACATAAGTCATGCAAAATTTTTGAGATATGGTTTAGATGGTAGTGCAGTCATAATCTCATAAACTTATAAAAGTCAACTTTAGTGTTAATGTAATTACTGACAATTATTTGTATTTTAAATGCTATTCCATTGCCAGAATGTGTTATTATTTATCTAGCAATATCCTTAATAACATCTATTTGCTACTATTAACTATAATTTTTTACTTTCCCCCCAACCCCTGAAGAATCACTCAAAAGAAACATAGCTCAGCACTGAGATACTAACTGTGCATCACATGGCTTAAAGATGAAGAAAAGGAAAAGGAGAAACTGTCAGAAAGTGCATAAGCTCTACAATTACAGTCATTTAACTCTTACTCATAAACTAAGTCTTTCTCCACTGTCAAGGACCTATCTCCTCCGTGGACAGAAGATTTTTACTGAGCTCCAATTAGATACTCTTATATTGGCAATTGAGTCATTATTACTGCCCTTGTTATATGTTTTTTATTTTTATTTTTCTGGTACTGGGGATTGAATCCTGGGGCACTGGGCTGCTGAGCTACATCCCCAACCCTATTTTGTATTTTATTTAGAGAGAGGGTCTCACTGAGTTGCTTAGCACCTCACTTTTGCTGAAGCTGGCTTTGAACTTGCAATCCTCATGCCTCAGCTTCCTGAGCCACTGGAATTACAGGCATGCACCATTGCACCTGTCTCTTTTTAATTTTGGATCATGTTTCTGTGATCAAAATCTTGTGTTAGTAAATTGTAAGTGTCCATTGTTTCTCAGACACAGAAATGCTTTGCCTTATTCTCACCAGACTCCCTTTAGGGATGTGGATCAAATTTCATTATGTTGACAACTCTTGGTCTGAGCTTTTAATTATTCTTTCATTTATTAATTTACTCATGAATGAATAAATTCACACATTTACTCATTAGCATGTAAATTTAAATATCCATGCAACACTCTCTCAAAAATTTGTAAAGCTCTTCTGCATACGTGTCACTAGGATCTGCTACCTTCTGGTAAAACATGTGTTAATAGAATGGGAATTTTGCCTGAGGAAGAGTTTTTGTCTTGCAAGCAAGAATGATTTTTAATGAATTTTTAATTTTTGATTTGTACCCTCTTGTTCTAACAAGTCATACCTGCGAGGAAATACTTCATTGTGTCTTTACTTCCTATTTGGATATAATATTCATTGAATATTTTTAGTTTGAGGTATCAACTAGCCTGGCTTAAGAAATACCCAGAAAATTAATTTATCTGTGAGGTGTTTCCAGAGGAGGTAGGGGTGTAAATCAGTTGCTTGAGTAGGGAAGTTTCCCCCTCAATGTGGGCAGTCACCATTCAATAGCTGGGGACACAGAATAAAAGCAAATGAAATGCTAATACTTCTCTTTGTCTCTCTCCTAGAGCTGGTACACATTTCTTTTGCCCCTGGACTTCAGAATTCCAGGTTCACTGTCTACTGGACCTCATGACTTATATTTCATGAAGCAGCTCCCCAGATTCTCAGACCTTCAACCTTAGAATGAGAATTAGAACATGTGTTTCCTTAGTTCTGAATCTTTCAGACTTGGACTGAGCCATGTTACCATCATCCAGGGTCTCTACCAAGCAGAAAGCCTGGCTTGGGACTTCTCAACTTCCATGTTATGTGAACGAATTTCTATCATTATCTATCTATCTATCTATCTATCTATCTATCTATCTATCTATCAATGATCTTTATCTATTTGTTTTGTTTCTCTGGAGAATCTTAGAAACTAAATATTCCAACTAAATTAGAATTTGTCTATGCAACCTACAAATTTGTCTCTCTTCCCAATCCTCATTTTGGCTATTCTAACCAGCAGTATACTAATGCAGGCAGCCAGACTATGCCCAGCCATCACCTGTTACATGGCAAGGATTTAGAATTAAGAGCACTCTACCACTACCCATTAATCATTACTCCACTAATATTGAGGGGGTTGCCTGCAGAAAGAACCAAATGCTTTCTCTAAATCAAGTCAGAGTTGTGCTTCTTAATAGCTAGAAAGAGACTAAGTTTTATAAGTAGTTTTATTGCTTCTGTTTTTGCTTAAAAGCAGAAAATGAATTCTCAAGGTTAAGTGGGAAAATGAAACAGTTCAATGAGTTTCTCTTAAGTTTTTACATAGAAAGCCTACAAAAATCTCCTGAATGTCATCAAATGTTCTTTTGAGAAGATGGTATGAAAAAACGCCAAACTTCAGTTTTTCATACACTTAGAATGTATGAATGGGAGGCAGTAATGATAAGAGGATAAACACAGGAACAATTCACTAATCCAAAGTTGGAATTTGAGTATTCTGCTTGTTACAAACATTTTCTACCTGGATTTCTAAAAGTGCACAACTCTCCCTTTGACATCATAAATTCATAAATTCATCATAAATTCACCCATTCATAAGTAAGAACCATAGATAGTCATAACTTAAAATGTGAAGCTATATGCACTCAGAAGAAATGACACTTTCTTTTCACATGCTAGTGATATGTTCTATGACACTCTTGTGATACCTAATTTCTGGCTAATGTCAGTGTTCTGAGCATGTGGGTTTGATTAGGCTAGGGTAAATTATGATGTTTGGCAAATCAGATGTATGAAATGCATTTTAATTTAAGATATTTTCAACATGATGGTTTGTCAAGATATAAACCCATTGTAAGTCAAGAAGCATATGTAATGCATTTGTTCTACTGCTGTGTGAGTTATGATTATCCCGAAAAGTAGAAGCAAACAGAAGTAGAAGGGGTGTGTGTGTGTGTGTGTGTGTGTGTGTGTGTGTGTATTTGGAGAGAGACAGAGAGACAGAGAGATAGGGTCAGATAGAGAATTTCCTAATCTCCTACTGGCCTTGAGGAAGTAAAAGCCATGTTAGGAATCGCCTACAGAAAGGGTCAAACACAGGAATTTGGGGAATTATAAGAAATATACAGAAATTGAAGGTCTCAATCCCTAAACTATAAGGAAACTGAATTTTGCTAATAAACTGAATGATCTTGCAAGAAGACCCTGAACTGCGTAAAGAAGCACAACATGGCTCATTGATTGCAAGGCTACCAGAACTTGAGGAAAGGACACATTCACAAATAGATCATATGTAATGCATTATATAAAGTGTATAAGCATAGTTATACATAACCATGTACATAATATCTACTTCAATATAATATGTGAGACACTAAAGTAATATATATAGAAAAGTCATATATATACACATATGTATGTATATAAATATATATGTATGTATATGTAAATAGGAGGTGTTTGTATGTGTGTGTGTGTATATATATATATATATGCATTTATTTATTTATTTTCTTTGGACACATATGTACTAAGAAGAAAACAGTATCAAAAACAGCCTCAGAGGCATCAATTTATAGAGTTGTTAAAATATTCTATCTAAAATATAGTATCTTAAATTAAAATTAAAAAGTTAAATTATGAGACAGAAGAAAGCACTAATGATACTCTATACACAGAGGGTTAAAAAAAAAAAAGAAACAAAAACTGTAAGAAGTCCCATATGTCAAATTTAAACGAAAAAATGAAGACTTCAAAGAATATAAAGAGTTCAAAGATAATGAAGATTATGCAAGTGAAGAGCAAAAAGGAAAGAGCATACAATGAATAGAATTTCAGAAAAAGGTGGTGTTACATCAAGTGCATGAATATATAAATAGTAGGAGCACCAGAATGAGAAGACCAAGAAAAACTAAAAATAAAAAAAATTTGAAGAACCGATGGAAGAAGACTTACCAACTTTGATTAAAAATATCAATTTATAGCCTGGTGCAGTGGTGCACGTCTGTAATCCCAGCAGCTCCAGAGGCTGAGGCAGGAGGTTTGTGAGTTCAAAGCCACCCTCAGCAAAGGCAAGATGCTAAGCAACTCAGTGAGACCCTATGTCTAAATAAAAGGCAAAATATGGCTGAGGATGTGGCTCAGTGATCAAGTGCCCTTAAGTTCAATCCCTGGTACACCTTCAAAAAAATCAATTTATATACACAAGCATTAAATGAATTCAAAAGAGGAAAAACACAGATATCCATGCTTAGACACATTATCATAACAATATTTAAAAACAAAGATGAAGGGAAGATTCTAAAACCTGGAAGACAAAAATAACTCATATAAGTCATCACATTTAAGTGAAAATTAACAGTTGCCTTCCCACCACAATGAACAACAAACTGCAGTGAAATGCCATCTGCAAAGTGGTTGGGAGATAGAGGTAACTAGATATCTTATATCTAAACATATGTGCATGTGTGTGTGTTGTGTGTGTATGTTTGTGGTTGTGGGGATTGAACCCATGGATGCTTTATCACTGAGCACTGAACTACATCCCCAGCGTTTTATTTTTACTAATTAATTTATTTTTGAGATGGTCTCACTACAGTTCCTGAGTTGTGGAGACTAGCCTTAAATTTGCAATCCTCTTTACTTTAGACCCCCAAGTACCTGGAATTGTAGGTGTATGCAAATGCATCCAGCTAACAAAACTATCTTTAAGAAATGAGAAAATTTAAATATGTTCTCAGGAAAAAGAGAAACCGAAAGAACTCTTCTTAGCAGATCGACTTTAGTAAAGAAATAGTAAGGAAGAGTGGTCTTCCCTTCTTTGCTAGGGAAGAGTGGTCACAGACAATACTCAGGATCCATACAAATAGACATAAATAACAGATAAAATATTTATGTGTTTATAAAACAGAGTATAAACTTAAGCTCTTCTCCTTCTATTTCTTAACTGATTTAAAAAGCAGTTATAGAAAATGATATTTATGGCATTAAAAATGTCATATATTTAAAATTAGTAGCACAAAAGAGGTAGAATCAAAAAATATAAAAAGTAAGCAAATGACACCACGTAGTCCCAGAAGATACAGGATAATTGAAGACAACCAGGAATGATAATTAAAAAGTCCTCATATCAGTGTGAATAAATATATACTTATAACATCATTTCCTTTGTTTAAAGACTTAAGTTAGAAAATAACAATTATAAAACTATATTTTGTCTTCATAGTGTGATTAGTGGTTGCCTAGGTTTGGTATTAAGAAGGAAAATGGAGAGCAACTGGAAATATTCTGTTTGTTTGTGTTGATAGTTGCAGAACTTTCTAAATAAAAACATGTACTGTACAAGCACAAGACAGACAGATAGACACATACCCTAAGACCTATTGCAATTTCTATATCCCATTCCATCAATCTAATTAATTTTAACTGGGGATTGGGTGGTATAGTCAATAACTGAAGATGATCTTATAAAATACATACTTTCTTCTAACTCATTCCCACTTCCTGAGCAACCCTTGGTGGGAAGATAAAACTTCGTTGCATAAATTTAGAAAAAATTTCCCCCTGATTCAGAATTCTTAATGGGAATTTGAACTTACAGAAAAGAATAGTAAGATATTTGAGAAAAATTTGCATTCATTTCATTTCTGCTAGATTATTTTTGTCTACAGAGAACACTATCTTCTATATAAAACATATCATACATTTCAAAAATATATTTTCTAAACCAAAAAATATGGCTGTAAATATCTAGATGTGGAATTTTTGCTTTCACAAGAAATAATAGATTTCTCATGCACTGAATATGATATAATTGCTTTCAAAGCTCTAATTTCTTTGATTTCAACAAGCATAAAATAGGTGGACATCATTTACATGTGTATGTACCAGCATACAACTATTTTAAGAAATATGTTCCATTACTTTACCTTGTGCTATGTATTATATCATAATACCTAATCATATATTTAAATTCTTAGTATAGGTAATTTTACATTATATTCCAAAATTTCCTTTACATTCCCCTTCATTTTTAAAGGAAAATTCATTGCATAATTTTAAGAAGTTAATGTTATTTATCAAAATGAAAGCATATTTTTTAAATTGATAAAACTCCACAGTAGATCTGGCTTTGACTTTCTTCAGATTTCTACCTAATGTAGTAATTTAATACCAACTTGGAGTTTCAGGTACAAGTAACCCAAATTCATGATTTTATTCTACCACAGGTAAAGATATTTTAAGGAGTCAATAGGTTATTTGCTTACTCACTTGTTTACTTTTAATTTTTTAACATAAATTTGGTTGTCACCCTGGGCAAAATCCATTGCAATCTTCCCTGTATCATTCTAATTTTAGTATATATGTTGCCAAGTGATCTTTCAGTTACTTTTATAAGAAAATTAGAATTTATTATTTACAAACCTGGTTATATAGGAAATGACCACAAATGAATATTTTTCTTAATATGGTATTTTATTTAGGGCGTGTGAAAATGACATTTGCAGACAAAAATTCTCAAATATTATTAACATCTTGTGGTTCAACCTAAATAGTTATGCAAGTTGGAGGCCTCTTAGAAAGTAAGGTTTTCACTTAATATTTATTAAATCTCACTTATATTCCAACATGGAATTACAGAGGAAAAAATATTATAGACTAAAATCTACTAAATCATTCTATATTCATGAACAAATATGCCACAATTAATTCCACACACATATTTATATATATAGAAGGAGATAGATAAATAGATAAATTCACTAATTAAACATATCTACATATATGTAGAAAGAGTTTATGAGTTTCCAAAAGATATAATTTGTACCCTACTTACTTGAATATTTCTTCTGAATGAATTTTGTTAAATAAAATTCAGTTTGGGACTGGGATTATATTTTTTTTTTCTGTGAAGACATCTACTTTTACTTTTTCTTTTTTTTTTTTGATAATAAATTGTAGACCACCCTATATACTAAGGCTTTTGTTACCCACTCTGCCAAAAGTATTATAAATTTTTTCTTAGTTTTACATTTATATTTTAATCTCCATATATCATATGTTGATATTTTAAGATATTATTCATTACTATAAGTTATCAATTGAACTCTCATCATTATTTCTACAATTGTTTTATAATTTTATTTTTAATATTTTAATATTTACATTTCAAATTCTGATGGAATTAATTTTGTTTCAATGTTTGAAAATAGGCACAATTCATCTGTTTTCTTAAAAACTGATACAATTTTCTCAGCAAAATATGTTGTTATTTTGCACTAATATGTAATGACACCTAAATTGAATTATACACAGGTATTACCATTTTCCTTCTTTTGCATTGATCTTCAGATCTATTTATTCCATTGAAATTCCATTCAACATCATTGCTTTGCTTATAGTTCATTTGTAATAGCCTTGATCACAATTGCTCAAGTATTCTAAAAATTATCTTTCCAATTTTACCACTGCTTTTGTTTCTCTCAATTTATATTCTTTTGGCAAGATTCCATTTTTTTTGAGTGGGCCAAGGAAAAAAACAGTACTTATGAATACTTACTTATGAATACTTATGAATTTCATTGTGAAAAGCATAGGCTTTGATTTTATGAACATTGATATTTTATACTTGGTTAAATACTTCATAGCTCTTCATAGCTCTTCATTTATTTTATCTGACTCATTCACTGTTCAGTCACATACTTCAGAGCTAATCACACTGGCTATTCTGTCTTTTAGTAGTGCTTTCACCCTAGGAACCTTGGTTATATTTAACAGTAGGCCCCCTGCTGAACTCAAGTTCCTAATGAAATATCTTGATCTGAGAGGACTTTTTTTTACCTCCTTCTGTTCCAGAACTTTCATGGTTTACCATTGTCCATTGTTTCATTTTTCCTCATAGCATTTATCACTACCAGAAGCTACATTTTCTATTTATTTTTGAATTTTCTCTCTATGTCATGTTGGCTCAGTGTTTCCTTTGTTCAATGCTGAATCTTTGATGAGTGTTTAGAACATCACCAGCACTCAGAGTTAATGAACAGTACTTAGTGAAAATTTGCATTTTATTTATATGAATCATGCTAATGTCTTTCTTAAATTCACTATAGTTTGTGTTTGTATAGACAAGTGAAAGAAATATTTATTTCATTATTTTATTTTCTCCTAGATATTAGACCACCTAAATATTGTACATCCCTGATGAATAGTTGAGGTTTATATGGGTTCTTTGAAAATTTCTTTGAATTCTAATATAATTCTGGTAAAAATATGCAAATTTTATTAAACACAGATTAAAGATTGAGCTAGAGATGTAATATGTAAAAAGATATATAAATAGACATAGATATTCAAAGAATCAAGTCACCCTAAAATTGACTGAAACATTGAACAACATCCTCAACACATTATATTTCTAAAATATTTTAGATTACTATGCAGTGGAACTATCAAATGGATTGAAGGAACATAAGCATAGAAAAGTGATAAATTACATTAAAGTGAATTAGAATGGAGTAGTGATGGCAGAGAACCTTGTGATGGCAGAGAGAAGTGGTTCCATGAAGCGCTTTATTCATGACTGGAAAGAATTGGTTAAGCATCCTTATAAGTAGTTGCTTAGATTATTCTAAAATTGGATGACAGAGGAACAGCATTACTGTAGAAGCATTATAGGCAATAATGGAGATTGTGTTTTTGGAGACGATCTTTCTACTCTGTACTCATTGAGAATTTTGGCATGAAAGTCTGAGGCTTATTGTGCTTCTCCTTTTCTCTGATCTGAAAGACTTTAAGTGGTTTGATGAATCACTGGGACAGAATAATTTTAAGTACTCTTCCAATTAAATTCAGACATAATTAAGTAGATGTTAATAACTTCCTTTCCATAGAAGGATGCACAATAAGAAAAAATTCACTTTGGAATCCATAAGAAAATAGAGCAATCTTTTTCACAGTGGAATTATATTTTTCATAAGAACCTGATGTTACTGACTGATAGAAAATTAAATCTTTATAAATATAAAATAAAGCTTTATGACCTCTCCTAGATTATTGAATATATCCACCCCTGTACATTAGTTTATGATTGAGCCTAAAAATAAAATTGTTGCTGAGGAATTCCTCTTACAATAGCTATTTATACAAAAAATCTTCAGGCCACTGAACTTTTAAAATCTTCTTTAAAAAAGCCTGTATTTAAATTTGACTCAGTTGGGTTTTATGGAATATAACCTAGAACTGAGTTTTTTTTTTTTTTGTATAGTCAAAACCTACTGAAAATTTCTCCTTTTAAAAATGTTAATCATCATCATCATCAGTAATATTATTGTTATTTTAAATAAAATACTTAATGTTTTCTTTATACCTTAATAGCCTTTTGAAATCATTGTCTATTAATCAATATTTCTAAGATAGTTTACTGCTTACACAGATCTTAACACACCACCAGTCAATGGGAAATGTTTCTTTGCCAACAGGTGAATAAAGCAAAGTGTGCTTGGTATATCCCTCCCCTTTTCAGGCTCTTTCCTTTATCTTCCCATGATAAAATTTAATGTTAACAAAAATTCTCAGCTGAGTGTAATAATCCATACCTGTAATCTCATTGACTCAGAAGCAGAAAGATCACAAATTTAAGGTCATCCTCAGCAACTTAGAAAGGCTGTAAGGCAACTTAGAGAGATCTTTTTAAAATAAAAAATAAAATTGGCTGAGGATGTAGTTCAGTGGTAAAGCAAGTGCCCCTGGGTTCAATCTAAATAAAGATAGAGAAATGAAAGAAATAAAAGAAAAAGAAAGAAAAATTCTCAATTAGCTCCTCTAGTCATACAGTGTCCAGGAAATTATATTTATATTGGTTAAGTGCTTGTGATCTAAATCCGACACATTCCAAGTAGAAAAGAAGAACTCTAGATTCAGTGTCTGATTTAGTCAGAACCTAGCAGATATTCTTACAGTCGATGTAGCTCTGGTCCTTTCTTGAATCTTTTGTTAACTACCAATAAAGCTTGGTTTCATATGAGTCTGATATGTTGGCTCTTTGCAAGGTGTGTGTTTTTGTGTCTGTGTGAAGGTCACATGCATCTATGTATTGATCTCACAAAAAGTTGCCCAGAGTTCTCTGTTTGTGTAACATTCAGCTGCAGAGGTTTCTCCTCTCCAATGCTGTGTTGTTCTGTGCCAATTAGATAAACACTAGGCACTTGTATAACCTTTTCATTCTCTAACACTTTCCAGTTTCTTTCTGTTGCAAGAAGTAGCAAGGTGATGAAGGTCTTACCTATAGTGTTATTTTCTTACTTTTGGTACCACAAACCCACTACGTGTGTGTGTATGTGTGACTACATACACCTGCATTCAGGGACATGTGATGTAACCTGGCTTTTTCAGGCTGTTCATGGGCTTTACCATGAATGCTTCATAACTTAAACAGCTTTCAACTTAGAGGTATTCAATACATCTTTTAGAATCATAATTTTGCAACACAAACTTCATTTCTTCTAATATCAATCAGAATGTACATTTGTAATTTTATGCAGAAAGAAGTATCTGAATTACCAAGAAAATTATTATATTTTATTTATCAGGAAGGAGTTTTTAAATTCCTATCAAAAACAGAGTGAGTTGTTTATTTTTCTGGCATACCATCAAGGATATCTGTCAATTTAATATCCAGTTTATCTTTTGGAGACCAAATAATACTTATATTGTACTTCAAAAATTTAATAATCAATTCTCAATCTTGTGTCACAGATACTCATTGAAGCACTAGATCTAGATTTAGCTTGTTGGTAGATTTTCAACTCTTCTGTATGTTCCAATATCATTACTTTTCTTCCAGAGTCTATAATAATGGATTCTTGAAATAAATAAATATTTAAATTACTTTTCATATATTTATTAAGTGTCTGTCTCTGCAAGACCCTGCTGTAAGTTCAGGCAATGCAATGGTCAGGCTGACTGCCAAATTCAGTATAAAAACATCTATGAGTTCTTCAACTACACAAAAAGATATGGCAGAATTCCCAGATTGGCAGAATTCTAAACCGTATGAATTGATGTTTAATGAGAATGTCTTTATGTACCCATTACAACACATAATTCCATTCTCTCTATCATCTAGGACTTCTAAAAATCATATTAAGAGAAGCTATGCATAATGTTTACCATCCTTGGAGACAACAAAACTGACCCGAAGAAGTATCATCATGATTACAAAAAATCATTACCAGGAATCAAACTTCTCATTGTATCCGAGGGATCTGAAGGATAGGATATTCTAGAACAGGGCAAGCTAGCAGATCAACAATGGGTGTTCCATTACTGAGAAGTGTGTCTGGGCTCCAGCATGACACCAACACCCTAAGCAGGAGCCAGAAACATCTGTGCATTCATTCAAAATGGTAAGGCAGGATTTACCAAAAATAAGCAATGCAAAAAATACAAGGCATTCTACCTAAAACTAGATGTGCAAGGATTTGAGAGCATTCTCAAAAATATATGAGCCTTGTCTATTGCCATCTTTCAGAGGTAAGTTTGCTTATTCACGTGATGTTTTATTTGGAAGATTAGAAATCATATATATGAAACTATAGAAGATTATGTACATTCCTTACAAAGGGCTATTTTTCTCACAAGTCTAACATATACAAACCACTTGCATATTTTAAATTGGTTGGATTAGATAAGAAGTTACTGCATGCTTCAGAGATGAGTGATGGTTTTACAGGGTTGAAATGTGGCCAAGTTCTGATTTATTAATAATGTGGTAACAATTTGTGCTATATATTGGCTTAACACTATAAAAAAGTCACCTCAATTAATTTTTACTAAGCCCCATGTTATTTTCTTTGATATAAGTAGGAATTATATTAATTATAATAGGCATAGGAAATAATTAATTGTAATAGCCATAGGAAATAATTTTAGGCCCACTTAATTTAAAATTGTTTTGTCTTCCTGAAGAATATTCTGGATTTAAATTTTTAAATGATTATTGAATGGGTCCATGGTGGTTTATAGTGAATTAAAATGCACAGGGCCAAAAAGCAAGTAAAGTGTCAGATTATAGAGAGGAAGTTTTGACAGGGTGTTTATCAGAATAGCTCTGGCTTCAGGATCACTTGAGGAGTTGGTTCAATGCAGTTCCCTGGTTCAATTCAACCTACGAAACAAGGATATCTGAAAGTGGTACAGGTAAATGGATCCACAATTTGAACAATCACCCCAAACAATTTATATTACATTAAAGGTGAAAATTATAGTATTGTAATGAAGAGAAAAGAGCCTTAAACTCTAGGTTAATTCCTCCATTTTATTGACTTGAATCCTCAGATTCTTTATTAAGATACTACTCAATAAAAACTTTAAAAAAATTTCACTGAATTTTATTTGATAAATTTAAAAATTACAAAACAATGAAATATTAACATTTAAGAACACATTGAGAAAATAAGGATTTCGTTAAGCTCATAAAGTTTGAATGATTCTCATATTGCTTCAGTTCTTTTTGGAGTACCTTATTTTATCAAGATGAAAATCTAACCCTTTGCAAATAAGAAGAAAAAGTAAATGAGACCAGAATTTTCTTTATAAAAGGTTGGATTTTTGACCAAGATTATGGATTTTTATTCACACTATGTAGTATCACAGTAATATTAATAGAAATGATGTAAAGTAAAATTACAATATAAGGAATTAAATTCACTTAGAAATTAAACTAAAATTTGATTTTAGAATGCAGTGAATTGATTCTAATATTGAGTAGAAATATTTCAATATCATATAATGACTTAAAATAACTTAATTTGCCAAGTAAAATCAAATAGGTTCTTTAAAAAAATAAAATGCTAGTAGCTTTTATGAGTGAAGTTCAGGGCATGCTGGGAGACTAGAAATATACAGAAGTACATTTTATGACCTCCTTGACTGCACTAATAAATATCATATATTGGGCAAAATGTATCCGTTTTGACTTCCATATGTTTGTGCCCTATACTTTCTTATGTGTTGGGATTATAGGAGATAAACATTAGCAAAAATTTGAAGAATATTGTAGGAATCTTTCTCACATATATTTTGAAAGAGCTAGGTAATTATTAAATTTCATTCTATATTTTTAAAAAACTTAAAATGTTACCTTGGCATTTTGACAAATTTTGATATAATCAACTTTTTATTTGTCACTACAAAAATGTAATCCCAAATAAATTTTACTGATTTCTAGGGTCCAAAGTTGAACAGGTACTATCAATTCTTTAATTCTTAAGTATTAGCTATTTATTTATCCCAACAGGCATCTTTCCAATTCCTTACTCATGGTCTTATCATTTTCTAAACTTGCTTATGAATTTCTGAAGCTGTATGACCTTTTTGTTTTTCTGTAGATTATATCTCTCATTTTTATAAAATTCTTAAAGGGGTCTATTTCCTTACCACCCTTGCTATTAACCCAACTCCAACCAGTTTAAACATGAGGCTATTTGTTCTATGGAGGAATGGTGGCATGAATCTAGTACTCAGGCTCCTCTCAACCTAAAGAATTCCCTATGTTATGTTTCACTTTTCATTTTTAAAATCCCAGCTAACAAACTTTATTTTTCTGATATTTTCTTTCCAAATGAAGCTGATTTTGGCCAAAGTAGTATCTCCCTATCCTAAATTCTGTCTTAATTATTATCTATTTGCATGGCTAACATATAATGTGTTGATTTTTCTCTATATCACATTCTCATGTTTATTTCTTTTTTATGGTTTATGTTCTTTCCTGCTCATCTAGAATACAAGAAACATGAGTGCAGAATCTTCATTACAGATATTGGTAGGGGATGAATTCATGCTTAGGTAACATATATTAAATGAATATTTGCTGTATTTACAACTATACAATATCTTCATTCTTATTCTCTAAAAATGTAACATATTTTGGTCAAAATGCTATTAATTCAGGTTAGACAAAGACAGGCTCATAATTTTGCACATTTTTAAACAGGCCTTAATTATCTGTTCAATGCTTATCTATAGAAGCACCAATTAACCCAGAGTACTTTTGTGCTACTTTTAAAAACCAAATGCCTTAAGAGGACTGCACATAAAAGATCATGCTTTTACCTATCATGTTTTATTTCCAGATATGATTGAGTATCCATAAGTTAGAGTTTTAGGCGACCATCTAGCTGCCCTGTCTTCCAAGTTGGCTTAAAATATACAAGAGTTAAATCAATCAGAGTAAAGTGAGAGCCAACTTTAACTAAACTATCATCCAGAGGGCAGCTCTTGGTTGCCAAAGTAGTCATTTGTGGTCAATCTCATGCGGAAGTGCTGAAGATCATTGCAAAGAGGAACCCAAGTTATGAAGCAAAGGGCAAGGACCTAGCAAAGACAGTAATTCTCTAGATATCAAATACAAATTGAGAGATGGAGGTTTCAGAGAGCTGTAAATGATTTTGCTGAAAACTCCTTTGTTGCCTGCCAGCTTTATTGGTCTTGCCCAAGGTGTCACAATTCTTGTCCCAAAAACATCATAAAATAACCTGTGGCTTATGATGTATGTTCAAGTAAAGAATAGGTAAAGAATATTTTCAGCAGAGTCAAGTGCCTTCTAGGTCTCAGAGACTTTAAAGAAATTTACTAATTCACTGAAAACCTCTGATCTCAAAGTACATATTTTACTAATGTTATTTATTCATTAAATATCTATCCGTACTTATTATTTATTTATTAAATTATTAAATATTATCCATGGGGTATAGATAAATTAAAAGGATTGCACAGTTTTTTCTCCAAAAAAGCTTAAAAGTTTAGAAAAATGACAGATAAATCTTTCATAATTACATAGTGTGTCATAAATAATGTGATATAAACCAGAGGAAGAAGCTAAGAGACACATGGGAGGGAAGACCTAGAAGAATCACAGGGAGTTCATGGTGTCTCTCCAACCTATTCCCAATAAATCTTATATAATCTGCCAAAAAATACTAAATAATTTTATCTTCCTTACCTTTTTCCTGACATCAATTTCCTGACTTACTTTTTAAATCTTTCTTATAAAAGTAAAAACCTAGAAAACAAAAAGTAATTGAGTACTCTGGATTAGGAGTCCAGATTCTGAGGTAGCTTACCATGTGAAGCAGGATATATTTGCATCTTAAGAAGATGTTTCTCTGGAGAAATTCCAAAATCAGGTGTAGCAGAGGAACAAGAAAAAGTTCAAAGACACAGAGACTTGAGTCCTGTTTCTACTTTAATCCTTGTCTTACTTTTATCTGTTTATTATAGTGCAGTCTCTTGTAAATTTTCAATTAAGGGAGGTATGTGTGTATGATACAAAATAAATTTCAAAAGCTCTAAAGTAAAGAAAATAAACTCCTACTGCTTTCTTTTTTAACTTAATATTTCCAAGTCTAAACTCATTAGTCTCACTTCAAGGTCCTATGTAAGTTGTTTCTTAGTCTTGACAGTAAGTTAAGGATCTATAAAAAGAAATATTGATAAATTCAACTTTACCTTAAAAAATTTCCTTTGGAAAGGACTCCATGAAGAAGATGACAAAATCAAACTACAGACTGCAAATCAAATATTTGAAAATCACATTATGAATAATACAATAGCATGTAGAAAACATAGTTCTAAAAATATAGAAGGGAAAAAGAATAAAACCTAATTATAAAATAATTAGACATTAGGATCTTCAAATTAAAACTGCAAAGACAAATGTTGGTGAGGATGTTGGAAATTAGATCACTCACACAGTGGTTATGGTATGGTGCACTCACTCTGGAAAACATTTTGACAGTTTCTTACATTAAGCAAATCATTGACATATCATCCAGTATTTGCACTGTTGCCCATTTATTCTAGAAATATGAAAACTTATTCTCCCATACAGACAGCTATATGAGGCCGATTCAAGAGGGTGGATTAGAGGAAGGCTGAATTTCCAGTTGCTCTGTGGCTTGAGATTCAAGCAGTAGGAGTACTGCTTCACAGCAACATGGCTGAAATAGGGAATTCACTGAAGTTTAATATCGGACAGTCAGATGTACTTAGACTCGGAAGTTCTGGTGCATCAAAGGACAAGAAAAAGCATACTGGAGTCAAGCCAGTTTGGGCCCCACGGGCAGCTGTGCCAGTTCATCAGAGAGGGAAGGAATAACACAAACACAGAGAGAACACAATGGACAAATTTAGCATGGAAAAACTGGTAGAACAGAAAAATAGTCTGAACTTAGCTGAAGCCCAAGCCTGCACAGCAAGATGGTATTTGAAAATTGGTCTGTGTTTCTCGACTGGTAAGTGAAAAGTTGAGGCAGGGAGCCATCTGCAGGAGCCTGGGAGATTATAGCCAACATTGTTACACTGTCCCAAGTGCAGACTCTGTGGCCTCGGGTGTACCTAGAAGAACATAATGAAACAGGTACAGAGAAGATTGTATATAGGGGGATTCAAGTAAGGGATACAAAATGGAGTGCAACTAGCTTTTTTTTTTTGAGTCTGATGAGTCATGTGACCTGCTGAAAATGGTGGGGAAACTAAACAAGCAGGAGTGATTACACTCAGGGACTGAGCTTGGGAAGGTCATACTCATGAGTGGTGAAGTGTGTGATAACTGTGAAAGGTTGGCTTTCCCATCCTACAAGAATTCTCAGGAGGCTTCTGAGAAAAAATCTTTCAGCAGAGATCAGCATCAACCTGGCCCTAGTGGTGAGCTGATCTAATCTCTCCAGAGCTATTACCACTCAACAAAGTACTTGTAATGATTAATGTGAATTGTCAACTTGATTAGATTCAGAGATGCCTAAGATTAAGAGACTTCTGGGCATGCCAGTGAGGATATGTCTAGGAATGATTGGCATGTGGGATAGCAAACTGAAACAGAGACCCATCCTAAGTGTGGGCAGCACCATCCAATAGGGTGCAGGCTTGGATAGAAGAAAATTTGGAAGAACAAAGAAGTAGCTTTATATGCAAGTATGATTCTTCTTAAGTGGTTTCTTGATAGCTGCTGCAGTTGCCTGAGGACATCAAACTCCAGCTTCTTCACTCTTTCAAAGTAGACTCTGCTAGTGATTCTCCAAGGGGATTACAGAAATGTTCAATCTCAAACGAGGTAGCATAATTGATCCCTCTTGTTCTTAGGCTTCAGCATCTTGGTCTGTGCAGCTACAGGTTCTTCAGCTCTCCAGCCTGCAGACAGCCATTATGGAACCATCATGCTTCTGGTTATGTAAGCTAATCTAATAAATCCCTTTTTATAATTATATATATGATCTATATGTATCTTGTTCATTTTGTTCCTCTAGAGAATGCTGACTAGTACAGTACCAAAGGCCTGATTAGAGCTAAGTGTGAGCTGCTAGATTCCCCATTTGTAACTGTTCAGTAGTTCCCAACCACAGAGTACATTGATCTCGTCTGTCTGGACAAAACTATAGTTGACAGTACCTCTCCTTCTGTCCTACCTTATACTGATGAGAAGGGAAGATAAAAGCTAATTCAGCCAGGTTCAGTTTTAGGCCAATCCACTTGGCAGCCTGAGGAACAAAACAAAAAATGTGAGATTTTACAATCACAGTCCTTGCTTGTGCTAAGGGGACCATAGACCAAGAAGAAACAGAAAAGACATTTCAGCATAGGCTGTGAGCAGTCATCCTTGTCCATAGTTCAAACCACCTCAGTGAAGGCAATTCTTTCATTTTCAGTAAGACTTTTTTTTTTTTTTCATTTTCTTTTTAAATTGTTGTTTTTTCTGTGCTGATTGGTTCATGGATATATATACATATATGCTTCTCTTTTTATCATCTCTAGCATTTTTAATGTTTATTATTTTCTGTCCTATCTTTTGTGAGTTAGTGTGTTTTTGTTTGTTGATTTTGATTTTGTTTATATCTTTGTTTCTTTTTTTCTTTCTCTCCTTTCTTCTTCCTCTAATAGCCAAATTTTCTTGTTCTCTTTTTAATTGTTTTGTTAATTTAATGTTTCTCCTAATTCTTTATAATCATCACTTGCTACATCTGTTCTACTTTGTACCCACATTTTTCATATTCTAAAGCCTTTTTTTTCCTTACTATCACATTTTCCTTTATCTTAATGATCTGAGTTTTTACCCTCCTTGTAAACTATTTGGTTTATATAATTGTTACTAACACCATTCACATTTTTACAGTTATTGGTACTGAGGATAGTATAACTCATATCTGCTTCTTAAGGCTAGATCTAGTAGTACATTGGTACTTATTATTTTTGTGGTTGGCATTTTTTGACATCCTCATTCCTTTTATTAGTGTTTTATATGTCATATGAAGCAATGCATATTTATTGTAAAGCAGTACATTGTTTCTTTTCATTGTTTCTGCTGTTTGCATCCTCTTTTTCTTGTGCGGTGTTAGGAGTCTACTGGGATACTATGAGCTCATAGCTGGGCGCGGTGGCTCAAGCCTGTAATCCCAGCACTTAGGGAGGCGGAGACAGGAGAATCGTGAGTTCAAAGCCAGCCTCAGCAACGACGAGGCGCTAAGCAAATCAGTGAGACCCTGTTTCTACATAAAACACAAAATAGGGCCGGGAATGTTGCTCAGTGGTCAAGTACCCCTGAGTTCAATCCCCAGTACCCAAAAAAAAAAAATTCAGAAAACTAACCATACTCAAATTTCAATACGTTAATACAGAAACAAACGAGGGGATGGGGTTGTGGTTCAGTGGTAGAGCTCTTGCCTAACATGTGTGAGGCTCTGGGTTTGATTCTTAGCATCACATATAAATAAACAAAATAAAGGTCAACTGACAACTGAAAAAAAATCAACAATAAACAAAAGGGACAAAACCTCCAAACTAATGACCAGATCTGAAAAAAGTAATGTCTAGGAGGCTCTCAGGTCTCACTCATGAACTTTTGTTCATACAGTAAAAGCAGAGAAAATTAACATGAAAATTGTAGACATAACACTATTGAGGTATCTCAATATAGTTCACTTCCACATCCATTTAGAACATACAGAGGCTTTAAGTGAAGAAGAATGTTCACAAAAGGTGTACCGCAAATACTCTGCAGTGTACAACACAATTGCCAGATCTCCAAAGAGGACTCCTCTCTTTGATACTGACAGGGAAAGTGAAGTTCTCAAACCCTGCCACAATAAACACTGTTTCATAATAAACAAATCATCATCAAAGAACTATCAGGGAAATTATACTACAAAACCAATTTGAAAATATATTGAAAATTTCACAAAAATCTGATGTCCTGAAACACTATGGCAAGAGAAGACTGTGAACTAAAAATATCCATATATGGGAATGAAAGAGACATCAATCGCAACAGATATGTAAAACACAGCACAGAAATAGAAGAAATCAGAAACATCAAGGTAACAATCTGATGCCTCCTAAAGTTCATAATTCAGCAGCAGTTGACTCTAAAAATATTGATATAGATGAAATATCAGATAAAAAAGTAGTGCACACCTTCCTGAAGACAGTCTCTAATGTACATCATCTAAACATAAATTCAGTAAAAACTCTTCAGATCTTAAAAAATGGTTTAAATATAACAAACAACAGACATCTATAAAATACTTCAACAAAAAATCAGCTGAATTAACTTTCTTTTCAGCTATTCATTTAATTTTCCCCAAAACAGAGCATATTTTATTCCATGAAGCAATTCTTAGCAAATAAAAATTATATGATTTCTTGAATATAATGATCATAATGGAATGAAACTATAAATCAATACCCCAAAATAAAACTGCATCAACTATATAAACATAGATATTAAATAATACACTTTCAAATAATAAATAAGTGATGGAAGAAATCAGAGGAGAAACTAAAAAAAATCTTAAAATCAAATAAGAATAGTGACACAACATATCAGAACTTCAGAGAAACTATGAACGTGGTTTAAGAGAATCATTTATAATTATGATTGCTTACATAAGAAAATCAGAAATATCTCAAATAATTAGCCTAATGATGCATTTCATGGTGCTGGGAATGGAAGAAACAACCAATTCAAAAATTAGTAAAAGGAAGGAAGAATAAGAATCATGGCCAAAGTCAATAAAATATAGAAAATATAATACAGATAATCAATGAAAAAAAGAGTTGGTTCTTTTAAATGACAAAGTGATTGATAATCCTTAGCCAAATTAACCAAAGAAAAGGAAGACTCAAATTAATAAAATTTAAGATGAAAAAGGAGAAATTACCATGACATTAGATGTCCAGAGGATCAATAAGTATAATTTTGAAAACATATACTCAAACAAATTGGAAAAGCTAGAAGAAATAAACATATTTCTACACATATGTCCTGTCAAGATTGAGTCAAAAAGACATAAAAAAAATATTAACAGGGCAATAATTAGCAATGAAATAGAAGCAGTAATAAAAAGACTTCCAACAACAACAACAACAAAAAAAAACCCCTAGACCAGATGGATTCTCACCCAAATTCTACTAAATCTTTAAAGAGGAACTAATGTCAGTGTTCCTCAAACTTTTTCATGAAACAGAATGGAGTGAAATATTCCAAATTCATTCTATGGAGCCAGTACATTTCTGATATCAAAACCAGATAAGAATACATCAAGGAGCTAGGAGCAGTTCAGGCACACCTATAATCTCACTGGTTTGGGAAGCTGAGGCAGGAGGATTGCAAGTTTAAAGACAGTCTCAGCAAAGGCAATGTGCTAAGCAACTCAGTGAGACTCTGTCTCTAAATAAAATACAAAATAGGGCTGGAGATGTGGTTCAGTGATTGAGTGCCCCTGAGCTCAATCCTGGGTACCACTCCCCCAAAAGAAGAATACATCGAGGAAAGAAAACTACAAACCAATATTTCTGATTAACTTAAATGCAAAGTCTTTAATAAAATATTAAAAATAATATTCAACCACATATGAAAAAGATTGAACATCATGATCAAGTTGATTTTATTCCAAAGTTGCAAGGATGGTTTAACATTCACAAATTAATGAATGTAATTCATCACATAAATAGAATTAAATACAAAAATCTCAGTAGATGCAAAGAAAAATTTTTAATAACTTCATCACTCATTTATGATAAAATAATTTTAAAAACTAGTGATAGAAAGAACCTAACATCATAAAGATTATACATAACAAAGCCAAAGTCAATATCATAGTAAATGTGGAAAAACAGAAAACCTTTTCTCTAAAATGCAGAACAAGATGAAGATGTTCACTCTCATGTGTTCTATTCAGTATAGTACTAAAAGTTCTAGTCAGCATTTAGGCAAGAGAATGAAATCAGAGAAGTAAAAACAGGAAAGAAAAAATCAGATTATTATGTTTTGCAGATGATATGATCCTATACTTAAAAGATTCAGATAGCTCCACCAGAAGACTACTAGAGATAATAAACACATTCAGCAAAGTCATACAGTATGAAATTAACATACAAAAAGAAATAGTTTTCCTATATACTGATAATGAATCTGCCAAGAAAGAAAACAGAAAACCAATCCCATTCCCAACAGTCTAAATATTTACCTAAAAATAAGTCTAAGGAAGTAATAATATTCAACCACATGTTAAAAAGACTGTATATCATAATCAAGTTGATTTTATTCCAGGGTTGCAAAGATGAGTTAACATTCATAAATTAATGAATGTAATTCACCACATAAAAAACTCACAATAGCCAAAGATCTCTCAATAAAAAATATTGAACACTGAAGAAAGAAATAGAAGAAGACACAAGAAGATAGAAAGACCTCCCATGTTCTTCAATGGCTGAATTAATATTATTAAAATGGCTATATTACCAAAAGCAATACACTGGTTCAATGCAATCCCCATCAAAATACCAATGATGCTCTTCACCGAACTAGAAATAGGAGGGGTCTTAAAACGCATGTGGAAGAATAAAAGACCCAGAACAGCCAAAGCATTTCTAAATCAGTAGCATAATTCAGGCATCCCAATGATACTACATTCAAATGATACTACAGAGCAATAATAACAAAAACTACATGAAAATTGTATAAAAATAGCCACATAGATGGAATAAAATAGGAGACATGGAGAAAAACCCACATGGATAGAGTCATCTTATCCTTGAGAAATGTGTCAAAAACACACATGAGAGAAAAGATAGCCTTTAAAACAAGTGGTCCTGGGAAAGCTGGTTATCCCTATGTGGGAGAAGGAGACTAGAGCCTTATCTCCCTGCTGGCACAAAAATATCCCAAAATAGGTCAAAGCATAGTAATTAGACTATAAACTCTGCAAATCAGGCAACAACCTTCAATAAAGGATTATTAAAGCTTTGTAAATAATATCAAGAATTTAGTGGGATGGTATCAAATGAAAAAAAAATCTATACAGCAAAGGAAACAAGAATGGGAAAAGACAACCTACAGAATAGAAGAAAATCTTTGCTAGCTACTCTTCTGACAGAGGATTAATATCCAGAATATATAAGGAACTCCAAAAAGTTAAAACCAAACAAATAAATAATCTAATTAATAAAAGGGAAATTGAAATGCACAGGACACTTCTCAAAAGAAGAAATACAAATGGTCAAGAAATTTGTTTTAAAAAGTGTTCAAAATTGTTAGCAATAAGCAAAATGCAAGTCAAAACTACACTGATATTTTACCTTACTGCAGTTAGAATAGCAGCCATCAAGAATACAATACAGTAATGAATACTAAAGAGAATGTGGGGGGAAAGGAACACTTTTATACTTTTGGTGGGATTGTAAATGATTAACCAGTATGAAAATCAGTATGGAGTTTCCTCAAAAGATTAGAATTGAAACCACTATATGACCCAGTTCTACCACTCCTCAGTATTTATCCAAAAGAATTGAATTCAGTATACTATATATACCCATAGTTATAGCAGAAAAATTCACAATAGCCAAACTATAAAGTCAGTGTCCACCAATTAATAAATGGATAAAGAAAATGTATAGATACACAAAAACTTATTCACCTATAAAGAAGAATATTTTTTTTCATTTTCAGTGATATGAATGGAATTAGAGTACATTATGTTAAGAGAAATAAAACAAACTCAGAAAGTCAGGTGTTGTACATATTGTCTCATGCAGAAAGTAAAGAGAAAAATAGAAAGTTGGTGGTAGGGATTTTATGAGAATTAAAGTGAGATCAGTAGAGCAAAAGAAACAAGGGTGAGGAAGGAAAGGAGGGAAAGGGGAAATACAAGGGAATGGTACTGGCCAAATTATATTGCTACATTGTGTTCATTTACACATATGTAATAATGAATCTCACCATAATTATGATATACCAATAAAAATATGAAAAAAACAAGACAACTATATGTGAATGTTTATAGCTGATTTATTTATCATAAGTATAAGCTAGAAACATCTGATATGGCTTCTAGTAGTTAAATAGATGCACTATGGCACATCTATGTCATGAATTGCTACTGAGTAATAGAAATAAGTGAATTATTTATTTATAAAGCTATAATTCTCTAGGGAATTATACTAAATTAAAAAAAACTCCAGTTTATAGAGATTACATACTATATTTTTCTATTATGTAACATTTTTAAAGGCAAAATATGGAAATTAGTTGTTGAACAAATTAGTTTTGACAGTGCTTATTCTTATGTTGGTAGAGAAGTCAGACTATGGAGGGAAGTAAGTATTGTTATGAAGCCAAATGGTTCAGATATGAAGTGTCTCTCAAAAGTTCATGTGTGAAACAGTGCAAGAATTTTCAGAGGTAAAATGATTATATTAGGAGAGGCATGCCCTAATCAGTAGATATATCCACTGATATGGGTTAACTGGGTGGTAACTGGAGATAGGTAGGGTGTGACTGAAGGAAGAAGGTGACTGAGAAATTGACTTTGGGGTTTATATTTTATATCTGGTGTGCAGAATTGTCTCTCTGCTTTCTGTCTTGTCTTGAGTTGCTTTCCTGGACCACACCCCTCAGCTGTGATGTTCTGACTTGCCTCAGTTCCAGAGCTACAGAATTATCTATGGACTGAAATCTCTGAAACCATGAGCCAAAATAAACTTTTCCGTCTCTATATCATTCTTGTGAGGTCTTTGATCAGAGTGTCAAAAAGGGCAACAAGAGTAATATTTCTGGTTATGTTACTATTCTACATTGTAGCTATGCTGCTACATGATCTTACGGGCATGATAAAATTGGATGGAACTAAGGCACTCTCTCTCTCTTGCTATATATATATATCATACACTCTCTCACACACAAATAAATAGTAGTAAAATGGGAAAAAATTGAATAAAAAGGATGGATATTTTTCAATGTCAACTTCATTTTTATGTAATTGCACAATATTTTTTCACAATATGTCACCATATAAAATAGCATTTCTTTGTATTATATCTTACCAAGTTTCTATCATTCTGCAGATATCTCAAAACAAAAAACTTAATTTTTAAAAATTGGTATGGCTTTTTTTCTTCTGTTATTTTTTCTTTAGAAATTATTATTAATTTTAGATCACATATCTGTCTTAATATGCTATTAGTTTTATTATTTAATACACTTAGACATATTTTAAAGACATACAACTTCTATTTCACTTCTATAATAATAATTTATCTATTCACTACCAACAAAATTAAATATATTCAGTCACTTATAATTAACCTTTATTTATTTTTGTAAGTTCTGTCCCTCTGCATTGTGTATTACTTTTATGCAGATAATAAACTTTTAATATTCATCAAATCCATGTCATAAAGTGACTAAAGTGCATAAATATTTACCTCAACCAGAAAGTGAAGCCAGAATTATATAGGCAGTCAGTATAGAGATTTTGGATCAAGGATGCCAATCTGGGTTCAGAAGTTGGAGACTTCTAACTTTCGATCCTCTGAGGGATTAAAATGTTAATGCCTTCAGAGCCCTTTTTCCATGCTTATCAAGATAATCTGCCCTGCTCCAACCTGTTGCTAAGGTAACATGTCCCAGGAATTGTCCCTCAATGCAGGGAGTTGTAAAAGTTGTTAATTAATTTGTCCTAGGCTACTCCATCTGGCCCTTCCCCTATCCATCTGCTTCTTTCCTTTTGTTCATCCCACCAGAGCATCTCCTGGGCCTAATAATGTAAACAGGAAGGAGAGAGATAAGGGGGAAGAAGTTAGAAGAAAAAAGCAAGTCTAGGATGTAGAAAAGAGGCAGAATACCCTCACTTCTTGGGATACCAGGACATCAGCTATGGCCCCCTTCTCCCTCCTGAGATAAGTCTGTATTACCCCTTTTAAAATAAACCGTGCTTTATATGCTTGCCTTGGTGTGCTCCTCTAATGTTATACATGTGAGGAAGCTGAACTCATCACTGGTAACTAGTGGTATCAAAAGAGAAAAGTCAGACTCACTATTCCTGACTGGAAGTGAAACAGAACTTTAGATAGGTGTGCATTTTCCAGGATGGAGATAAGAACCAGGTTACCATTTCTTTATTAAAGACATTTTTAGTTTTACCTTCCTATTGTTCCTCCCATTTACCACATTACATGTAATTTTTATCTCTTTAGGCCCCTTTTGGCTGAACTTTAGGTATTGAGAGAAAAATTAATATTTGGACTAGCTATCATCATGGAGAAAAGCTGGCAACAAGAGGACTGCAAGAGGATATATTTTTAATGTGTTCCCTTTATGTCCATCAGGTAATCTTATACAAATTAAAATTATAGAAAAGAGGACAGATTTTGATTTAATCCAGATGGCGATGTTTGAGGATTGGTAGATTAGATGGAAAAAGTTATGATTTAATTAAAAATTCAAGTGAAGATATTTTAGAAACAGCTGAAACACAAAGTAGAGTTAATATAGCAAATGTGGCCAAGAAGTCCTATAAATAGAAAACTCGAGAAAAGAAAAAAATGGAGAAGTGGAAATCATAAAAGAAGAGAGAAAAAGGAGAAAAATCAAAGAGCAGAATTTCTAAATTTGTGTTTTTTGGAGGGTTGCTGGTGATTGAACTCAGAGGCACTCAACCACTGAACCACATCTCCAGCCTTATTTTGTATTCTATCTAGAGACAGGGTCTCACTGAGTTGCTTAGCACCTCACTTTTGCTGATGCTGGCTTTAAACTCATGATCCTTCTCAGTGTCACAAGCCACTAGAATTACAGGTGTAGGCTACCACACGCAGCAGAATTTCTGAATTTTTGAAGAGAAAAAAATCTAATGTTACTTGATCCACAGTGAAGACTAAATGCAAATGGTAGATGTGTTAATATAAATAAGTAGAATACAATGTTTTTAAAAGTTATATATCAAAGAATTATAAGGAATGAAGCTGAAAAGAAATTGTATTACTCTTGGTAAAATATTTCTGTTAAAATTTGTGCAAAGGAGGTCTCAAGTTGTATGTATATGTGTGTGTTGCAATTACTTTGAATCATTTATTAGAACATATAAAATAATTGGGAAAATATAAATCTATATTTCTCTCCAACCCCTCTAAGAAAAACAAAAACAAAACTAAAATAACTAGATCTAGGAGATCTGCTAGTTTGTTAGATGGCAGGAGAGTTCAGACTCCACTATCCTCTACAGAAAAGTTCAGCTAGAAATTGTTTACCAACAAGAACATCTTGGTGAAACCCCTCAAAATGGAGAATAAAATTGAATCATCCTTGTGCTCTACTGAATGGAATAAAAACTTCATGGAAATGTAACAGTGGTTTACTTCAACTTTAAATATAGCTCTGAGGCTTATTTTTGAAAGGGATTCATTTTTCTTTTTCTCTTCTCTTTCTCCATCCCCCAACCTGGGGATGAGTAACAAGATTACCTTGAGTTATCTGTGCTCCACAGGAAGGAGAATCTAGGAGTGAATATCTCCCAAATTAATAAGTGAATCCTAACACACCATCTGGGAACCCCTACCAGAGCACAACTGAAATGTAGCCTTTGAATAGCTTCTTTAAAAATCCCCTTATTCCTCAGATGGGAAGGAGCAAAGCCTCTGGGCCAGGAGTCAAAGAGCAGTGTCAGACAGATTGTGCTTATTGCATATTTGTAACCATCAGAAGTTACTTATTTTTCTTCTAGATATCTACTTTCCAGAGAGAAGCAACTGTTCAAACAGTAAGTAAAATTATATATATTATTTGGATGTGAAATGATAAGGAAGAAATCAAAAACCAGTTGGTGTTGCTGTGAATGTCATGCAGGAGAATCTCAGGCAACAAGACATATACAGTCATTCCATAATTTCTATGGGAACATTGGGTCCATGAACCAACTAGATAACAAGATTCTCAGATACTCAAATTTCTTATATAAAATTGTGAGTGCAGTATTTTTATGAAATCTATGCATATTCTTCTGTATATTTTAAATCAATTCTAAATTACTTATAATACCTAAAACAATGTAAATAGTAGTTATGATGCCACTGGTTGTGAGTGATGAGTTCCACTTCCTCACATGTTGAAGTATAACATTAGACAAGCACAAAGCAAGCATATGAAGCAGGGTTTATTTAAAAAGGGGTAATACTGACTTCTCTCAGGAGGGAGAAGGGGGCCATAGCTGATATCCTTGTATGCCATGAAGTGAGGACATTCTTCCTCTTTTATATATTCTAGACTTTCTTTGTTTTCCTTTCTTCTTCTCCCTTATCTCTCTCCTTCCTACATACATGACCAGGCCCAGTAAATGCTTTGGTGGGATGGCCAAAGGTGAAATAGAAATCAACAGGGGGAAGGGACAAATGGAGTGATTCAGGCAGAAACATCCCAGGACACATTAATTAACAATTTTTACAACTCCCTATAGTGAGGGATAATTCCAGGTTACCTTAGCAACAGCTTGGAGCCGGGGTAGGTTATCTTGATAAGAATGGATGAAGGGCTCTGGAGACATGAACATTCCAATTTTTCAGGGGCAATCTCCAACTTCCCTGACCCAAATTGGCCTTTGTTCTCTCTATCCAACCTGATTATCTATCTACAATGCCTGCCTGTCTGGCTTCAGTTATACTGTGAAGTTTAGAGAATAATGAAAAGAAAAGCAATGTCTGTACACATTCAATATTGATACACTTTTTTGCACCAAACATTTTTGTTCCACAATTTATTTAATCACAGTGTTCAAAGTTGCTCTTGTGGAGCCCATGAACTGATTATTCTTCTTGACTGAGTTGTGTTCCTATTTTTTTCTCTATAGAATAAGATAAATTTGTGAAGAATGTGCAAAGAGCAAAGAAGAACTAGTTGGTTTAGCAAAACAAAAATGTAACTATTTAAGCCCTTTAATGATGAATAAACAAAAGAATGGGAAGCAAGTACAATAACATAGAATAGTGGTTGAGTTGTTTTGTTTTTTTGGTATTAAGTTTTTTGAGTGCTTTATATAACCTGGAGATCAGTGTGTTTTATGTGTGTGTGTCAAATATTTGCTCCCAAAATGAAGGCTCTTTCTTCACCTCATGGATGGTTTCTTTTGCCTAGAAGCTTTTTGTTTGAATCCATCCCATTTATTGATTCTTGATTTTATTTCTTGTCCTCTAGGAGTCTTGTTAAGGAAGTCAGGGCCTAATCTGGCATGATAAAGATTTGGGCCTACTTTTTCCTCTACTAGGTCTCTGGTCCAAGTCCTAGATCCTTGATCCACTTTGAGTTGAGTTTTGAGCATGGTGAGAGAGAGAGGTTTAGCTTCATTTTACTGCATATAAATTTACAATCTTCCCATTGCCATTTGTTGAAGAAGCTATCTTTTCTCTAATGTGTGTTTTTGGTGCCCTTCTCTAGTATGAGATAACTGTATTTATGTGGGTTTGTCTCTATGTCTTCTATTCTGTACCATTGGTCTACATGTCTATTTTGGTGCCAATACCATGCCAGAGAAAAATGTTCAACATCTCTAGCAATTAGAGAAATGCAAATCAAAACTACTGTAAGATTTCATCTCACTCCTATCAGAATGGCAGTTATCAAGAATACAAAGAGCAATAAGTGTTGGCAAGGATGTGGAGGACAAGGCACACTCATACATTGCTGGTGGGACTGCAAATTGGTGCAACCAATCTGGAAAGCAGTATGGAGATTCCTTAAAACCTTTGAATGGAACCACAATTGGATCCAGTTATCCCACTCCTCAGTCTATACCCTAAATACTTAAAAACAGCATATTATAGTAATGCAGCCACTTCAATATTTATAGCAGCACAATTCAAAATTACTAAACTGTGGAAGGAACCTAGATGTGCTCTGGTAGATGAATGGATAAAGAAACTGGTACATATACACAATGGAATATTACTCAGCATTAAAAGAGAATACAATTATGAAATTTTCAGGTAAATGGATAAAGTTGGAGAACATCACGCTAAGCAAAATAAGCCACTCCCAAAAAACCAGGGGCCAAATGTTTTCTCTGATAAGTGGATAGTAATCTATAATAGGGGGTGGGGAGACAAGATGAAAGGAGAAATTTGGAGGGGGGAAGGGGTATGAGGAGGGGGCAAAGAGGTAGGAAAGATGGTGGAATGGGATGGTCATCATTACTCTAGGTACATGTGTGATTGCATGAATGATGTCACTCTACTTCATGTATGACTAGAGAACTGAAAAATTCTACTCCATTTGTGTACAATGAATCGAAGAGCTCTCTATTGTCATGTATAACTGATTACAACTAATAAAAAACAATGAAATAGAATATTGGAATAACAGATATATAGCATTAAGAAAGATAAATGCCCATCATAAATATATTTTCTTAAAATAGAGGCATGGGATGCTGGGGGTGGGGGGTGTACTCTACTATTCTTTTCCCCTATACAACTGTTTTACTGTCAATGCTGTAAATCATAAAAGGCATAGAAAGTATTAGTAAAATAACAAATAATGATTAGTTGACATGAGATAGAAATATCTGAACAGGTATGTGACCCTGTGACAATATCCATCCTGCCTCTTAGGACTGCTACAAGTTTGATGTGAAGATAGATGAAGGGAATTTTCTCATGATCTCTCTTCATTGTAGATGTAATTCATACTGACAATCAGAAAATATTAATTGCACTTACAAACCTCCAAGAATTATTTTTAAGTGAGATAGTTTGTCTTTATTTTGACAGAAATTTTCATCATTAAAATTACTGAATAATATTTCCCATTATTAGTACTTCAGTCTGGGTGGCCAATAACTGCTATCCATCTGGCATCTGGTAATCATAGCAGAGGGATGTAGACAAGAAGATGGGGCTTAGGCAGGAAAAAGAGCCTGAGGGAAAAACCTACTTATGAGGATGAAGGGAGGCTATTAAGTCGTACATCGCCTGTGCCATTTTATTAACAGTTTTTTTTTTTCTTTTCTGGGAAAAGAACAGTTCATATAGTAATCCCTTATTTTGGGTCCTTTATAAAACATGAAGATTGTTATAAAAATATGATCACAAAAATACAAATACATACAAGGGAAGATCTTATAAATAATACTGCTTTATTTTTGCTATGCAACTCAATTTTTTCCAAATAATGGCATTTGAAGATATTGGGTAACTAAACATCAGATTAAAATATTTAGCAAATAAAAAAGTTAGTCATGAAAATCTGTGACTTTAAGCAAAACTTGAGTCAAAGTTTTAAAATGAACAGATGCAGAGTGATTGTAAACACAATAATGACTCATAATAATGACTTCTATGTTAATAAGAATAACTGGAAAATCTCACAACCAGCTTCTCAACATCATAAACATAAGTAATTTCAAATAATTGCCATCTATTTCTCTTTCAGATTAATTATTCATTGTTACTTTTCTAATTAAGAGATAAAACATATTTCTAAAACCTCAGTTCAGGTTTTTTCTTTTGAATAAGTAAAAGTGAAAGATGTTGAATAGAGTTAGAAGTTGGAATTATGAGTTTATATACTACAATATTTAGAAGATCAAAGAAAAAATCAGCATAAATCTATGCATATGTGAATATATGTATATATGGATACTCAACTGTAATAATGCTCAGATGGTTTAAATCTTTAGATAGATGATAAATGGTAGATGATAGCTACACATAGATAGATTCACAGATAAAGATATTGATATGGAAAGATAGTTTAAATTATTCTTAAAGAACAATACGAATAATAATTTAAATAATTCTTAGATACAGTTTAAAATATCTTAAGATACTTTATTGTTGCATCTTTCTTGTATCAGAATTGTATACCAGTCCTTCACTAAATACATGCTCACACCACCATTTTTTGAGAGAAATTTTAAAGGTAGAGACAACAATGAAAAACTTGGGTATTTGTTTTACAAGTCATTACAGTTTATAAGATATTATGAAATAAATATTATTCTTATTTGAACCTTGACTATTAGCAAGAGTGTTTGGCAATCAAAAAGGGATTCAATTAAACAGAAGAACAATAATAATCAAATCTAGGTATAGAAGGACAATGAAATAAAACATGTACAATGTATTTTATTACATCTCTGAACACCTACAGTTTTCACTGAATAAATTTATACTGTTGATTAAGCCTACATGGAAATACATAATAAATTAACTTTAGGTTTATAGTAGAATTAAAAATGGCAACAGTATGAATTAAACTGGGAACAAAAATTAAAGGACATTCCTGAAATCGTGCCTCAATTTCTTCTTGAACAATAGTTTATTCACTTATATTTATTATAAGCAAAGTCTTTTCAGGGTTGAGAAACTGATTTCAGCAATGCCTTTGGTTAGCATTCTATAGCATCCTTTAGATAAAATGAAGGAAGGTGATCTATATGATTTTAGTGGAAATCAAACTGGAATTGGTGAAACCATTTTCTCTATTTACAAGTTGGAGATATGATGTTTAGAGAAACACTGGCTTTACCTGATAATTCAAAGGCTTTTCCCAACATATATTTGGGTAAAACCAGAAAACCCATGAAGAGGTTTGATTTGTTAGTAACAGCAATTATTTGGGTTCTGCCCAAATTTGCCTCAAAACATATCTTCTCTTCAAAGAATCTCCTTCTTCTGGTACATTGGACTTTCTTTACCACAAGCCCAATTCAGATCAGCACTTTGGTTTATCATTTCAGATCTTCAGTGTGTTTTTGATTTAGTTTCAGATTTCTACTATACCCCAACCCCAAGTTGATAATTACTGTTCTCTCTGTCCATTCTTAAAAAAAAATTATGCACTGATTTATGTATATGTATATTTATAAGCTTGAATTAACTTTATAATAGGCAGGTGATATGATAGTGAAAGAAAAGGAAGAAAAGGTGAAAATAATAAGAGAACAAGGAGAGTAATATGGAAAGGAAGGAGAAAAGGGGAATAAAGAAGGAATAAATGAATGAAAAAGAAATAGAGAAGAGAAATGTCCTGAAATCACAAATAATTATTGGATTAGCAGGCAATAAGGAAAAAACTAAATTGGAAGAAAGATTTAAAATATTAACAATCATTCACTATTTATTTTTTGAAACTTTGAATAATAAATGAAACAAAGGCAGTTTGATGTCAGTTAACAGGTCAATGATAATAATTACTCCAAGAAGAACATTGTGAGAATACATTCATAATATGGGTATGCATCACTTACAGAAGTGAATATGTTCTGAAAATGCTTTTTGAACAATTTTGCATTATGAGAGCATTATAGAGTATACTTACCCAAACTTAAAAGGTTATAATATCACTAGATGATACAATCTCATGGGATCACGGTCATGTTGATAATCTGCCATTGTCATATGCACATGATTGAATTTAGGAGAGCAACTGTTCCTTTCCTTGTTTTGTTTGTACTTGGAAAACACGAGATATTTTATTCTGAGACTGTGCTTTAGAAATACAAATGGAAACCAAAGCTAAAACAAATGAGAAATGATAATAGATCCTTTGGCCATCAGTTAGGTGATATGTTGACATTTATCTAATTTCTTTCTTCAGAGATTTTCCAGAGTTTAAAACAGTTACTCTGCCTTTTTTTTGGGGAGGGGGGGGTTACTAGGTATTGAACCCACTATTTAACCACTGAGCCACATTCCCAGCCTTTTTTTATTTTGAGACATGGTCTTGCTGAGTTGCTTAGGGCCTTGCTAAGTTACTGAGACAGGCTTTGAACTCACAATACTCCTGCCTCAGCCTCCAGAATCTCTGGGATTACAGATGTGTGCCACTATGTCTAGCATCTCTGCTTTCATTTTCAACTGAGACTTTTAGTATGTTGGCAAATATAGAATGTGTAGTAAATCTTTCTTATATGAGCACATTATGGACCCCCTTCAGTATGACTAAACAAGGTAGGCATAACTTAAATACTGCAGTGTTTTTGGCTTGATGTAGCAGCAGTGTGTTTAGGAATAAAAGTAGAGTTCTGGTTCTATTAAATGGTTGTACAGTTACTACAGAAGATTTTGAACCATAAATATACCATCTATCCTCTTTGCACAGTCAGTGTTAGAGTGTGCATCTCCTTTGCAGTGTTTTATTTGTCCCTTATGGCAGCCCCCTCAGTAATCCTTCTGAGTGTATTCATTCTGCTGATAGGCAAACTCAGATCCCATAAAGGCCTATAGAGTAATTTGTCCCACACTATGTACCAAGTAGGATTTAAAGTAGAGATTTAAACCTAGATCTGAGTGTTCACCTGTGAAGCAATGCTCATTTTAAGAGGTTGAAAATAGTACTGGGTGAATGAATTAATGACCTAGGGAAAGTGAATTTTGCTGTTCTCATTGATCGATATGAGGACAGGGGAAAACAAGTTGCTCTTTTCCCTGCCATAGGCAATCACTAGTCTGATGTCCATCACCATGCACTAGTTTTTGCCTGTTAGAGAACTGTGTATAAATGCAATTACATATGCATAGTCTTTTATGTTTAAGTTCTTTCACCTAATATAGGGATCTTGGGTTTAAGTTCTTTCACCTAATATAGGGATCTTGGGTTTAGTCTGTGTTGCTGCATGTCTCAGTCTGTGTTGCTTCATTTTAATCACAGAATGATGTTCCACTGAGAAAATATATCACCATTTGTTTATTCATTATTCTGTTTATGAACATGTAGGTTGTTTCAGGTTTTGGCTACTCTTAATGAAGCTACTATAACATTTGGGAAACCCCCCAAAATTGTTCTTCTTAGTTCAAAGAAATGGGATTAAATCATATATAAAAATAATATAGACAGTCTCTAAAGAATCAAGACTTAGAAAATTATTAAATTATTGAATTACAAAATCACAGAATATTATATATGGAAGTGGGCTTTCTTGGAGTTTAAAGGTAAGTTTAAAAGAAATATTTGACAATGGCTTAATAAAACTCATTTTTTTCCAAGTGGCACTAACAGGCTGAAAATATGAAAGATGCAAAATAAATGCAACCTAATTATTCATTAAAGCTGGACTCTGGAGGATTGCTACTCAGTGGCACTTCTGTAACTTAAGTTCCTTTTACTTTGCATACATAAAGGGGTGAGAATCACATTTTTAACACATACTCTCAAATCTAGTCTATGGATTCAAATTAGCTCAAAGGAAGCTCTTCATACAGCTGCAGTTTCTAGGTAATTTGTCACTTACTCAGGTTATGTAGAACAAGTTACATTTTTAATTGCTCAAATGAGAGCCCTGTCTTTAAAAAGTCTGTTTATTAAAATTAATGAAAAATATACAATAGAACATAAATATCCTGCACCTTAACTGTAGCAAGATAATGAGTGATACAGGGTTCTTGACACACAGATACTCTGTTTAAAATGTGCTGTATTGTCTCTTTGGAATACAACATTTTACAGCCAGAGCAGGATCAAAGATGTACTATTGAGGAGCCAATTGTCCAAGACAGATTGTTGCACCCAGAGAGTAAAGAATAAAAGAGAAAATAAATAAAATTTAATAGTTGTCTTTTTGTGGCCATACTATACATGAAAGGAAACAATTGAGAACAGAAACTTATAGACTATAAGATTACATATTAGGAGATATGAAAGTCATAGGTTAACCATAAAATGTATCATTAAAACTGGGAAATTTCTCTGAGTGTAAAGGGATGTTATTAATAGTAATTCTATAATGACAGAAGCAGAAACCCACTTTTATGTTCATTGGGGATATTATCTTACCTATTAAAAAACAAATGAGACTATGAAATGCCAGGATGGGAGTAGGGGTAAGAAGAAAAGAATGATTTATTTTACAACTATAGATGATGATTTTTGCAAATACTATTTTTATTTATGTGGTCTCATGGTTCTAATAAGAATATATATATTCTAATAGAAATATAATATATTCTAACAGAAATATATATATTGTAATATATATGTATAGTCATCTGATATAGATATAGTCATCTGATACATGACTACATATATATTACTTTTTAATCTAGGAGTTAGAATAAGATTTGCCATTTCTTCTGGTTCAGGATGGGTGAACAAATATGATCAAATCTACAGCTTTTATTCCACTGATACATATGAAAAGAGAACAGTTTTAAGTATTCTGTAAGCTCAGTTTCCACATCTAAAGTACTTTCAGATGGAAGAGACACTCACATTATAACATGTACCAACAAAACACTCTACAGGAAAAAAAAAAAAGAAAAAGAAAGAAATCCCTATACTACTATAATGAATCTGCTGAAAAGAAATTAGAAAAATTATCCCATTCACAATAACCTCCCCAAATTGCTTAGGAATAAATCTAAGCAAGGAAGTGAAAGATCTTAATGAAAATTATGAAAAACTGAAGACAGATATTGTAGAATTTAGAAAACAGAAAGACCTGTCATGTTCTTGGACAGGCAGAATTAATATTGTCAAAATGGCCATATTATCAAAAGCACAATACAGATTAAATTAAATCTCCATTAAAATTCCATTGGCATTCTTCACAGAATCAGAAAAACAGTTCTAAAATGCCTTTGGAAAGAAAAGACTCGGAATAGCCAAAGTGATACTGAACAAGAAGAGTGATGCTGTAGGCGTTACAATACCAGACTTCAAATTATAGTATAGAAGTATAGTTAAAAAAAAAAAAAGCATGGTATTGGCACCTAAACAGATATGAAAACCAATGGTCTAGAATAGAAGACACAGAAATAGGCCCTCATTGATATAGTCATCTGATACCTGACAAAGGTGTCCAAAACATACATTGGAGAAAAGATAGCCTTTTTAACAAATGGGGCTCGGAAAACTAGATATCCACATGTATAAGAATGAAACTTGATTCCTATCTCTCACTTTATAAAAAGTCAACTCAAAGTGGATCAAAGACTTAGGAATTAGAGCAGAAACTCTTAAACTGCTAGAAGGAAATGAAGGCTCAACACTCTAAACTATTGACACAGGAACTGACTTCCTTAACAAGACTCGGAGTACCAAGAACTAAAACCAAGAGTCAATCAGTGTGACACCATGAAATTAAAAACCTTCTTCACACTAAAATAAACCATTAAGACCATGAAGAGAGAGTCTACAGAATGGGAAAAATTCTTTGCCACCTGCTTTTCAGTTATGGCATTAGTATCTAGAATACATAAAGAACTTAAAAATTTTAACACCTTAAAACAAAACAAAACAAAATAGAGAAAAACCAAGTAACCTGATGAATAAATGGCCAAAATAACTGATCAGACACTTCATAAAAGTCATACAAGTCACAAATAAACACATGAAAACTTATTCAGTATCTCTAGCAATCACAAATGGAAATCAAAACTACATTGAGACTTCATCTTGCTTCAATCAGAATAGCAATTATCAAGATTACAAATAATAATAAATTTTGCTGAAGATAGGGGGGTATATTCTTACATTGTTGGTGGGAAAGCAAATTAGTACAACTACTCTAGAAAGTGGTATTGAGATTTCTCCCCCAAAACAAGGAATGGGACCACTGTATGACCCAGCTATCCCACTCCTTGATATTTATCCAAAAGAACTAAAATCCATACACTTGAAGGATGCAGCCACATCAATGTTTATAATGCACAGTAGTTAAGCTATGTAACCAGTGTAGGTGTCCACCAACAGATGAATAAATGAAGAAAATGTGGTGTATATACCCAATGGAGTTTTACTTAGCCATAAAGAAGGTTAAGTAAAATTATGGCATTTGTCAATAAATGAATAGAACTGGAGAACATTATTCCAAGTGAAATAAGCCATACCCAGAAAATCAAGGGTTGAATGTTTTCTCTCATATGTGTAAGACAGAACAAAATCAGGAAGGAAAAAAGAAAAAAAAAACGTATGCAATGTGTATTGTGGGGGAAATCCCATGGAAATAGAAGAGAGATCAGTTCAATAGAGGAAGGAGATTGAGGGGGAGGGAGAAGGACTAGGAAAAGAGCAGAATGGTGGAATGAATCTGATCAAACATTCCTATGTACATATATGAATATACAACAGTGAATTTCAACTTTATGTCTATATATATGCACTAACAAAAAAACTATACGTAGAAGAAAGATCAGGAAAGGAAAGGGAACTGAGGGAAGAAGAAAAGGAAAGATAAGAGGAGGTCCTGGGAATTGTATTGGAGCAAATTATATTTCATGCTTCTTTAATTATGTCAAAATGAACCTCAATATCATGTATGTCCATAATGAATTTTTTAAAAAAACCCAGAATTATACAGGAGACACTTCTACACATTGTTGAACGTTTTGCATGACTTAATGAATCTTTCCTATCTCATTTCTGTTGCAGTACAACTCACACTCATTTTTTCTTTGCAAATCAAAATTTGAATTTTATACATAACCCCCAAAATACATAGGCAAGTTTCCCTCAGACCTATATGTTAGTTCCTAGGTATTTTGACAAATGGTATCAAGGAGTATTATGACATCTAGGAATTCCATGTAGGGAGGATAAAGGAAGATATTGAAATTTGTAGAGGCATAGCATTAACCCTCAACTTCTGGATTTTTGTAATGTTGGTAGGGTGAAAGTACAAATCACTTAAATATGGTTCATGCTAAAATATGAGATAAGTAAATTTGAAAAACAATATAAGAAAATGTCATGTGCCAGACAAGCTAGGTTAGAGGGAGGGACATTCTTCTGTGAATGAGGAGATGTGAGTCAGGAGAGTATTGAAAGAGAGTGATGTTTCATATACCTGAACTACAATGGCCTTGGCATTGTCACCAACCTCACACCAGGCCCATTCACTCATGCACATTTTAAAGCTAAATGTAATTACCATTAAGAATATCTGTAAGCAGCAGTGTGTAGGTCTGAAGGAGGCAGAGATGTCATTAGGAGATGGTTAAGTGAAAAAAGGACATCACAGTAAGAAAAAAAGAGAACACAGTTTTGCCTCTTATAGTCCAAGTAAAAGCAAGGCAAAAGCCAGTGAGTCTATAGTAAATTTTATTTCATTTTGTTTACATTTTTGTTTCATCATTGCCTGATTTCCTCCTTCCTAATCTGTCTTCTTTACCCAGAAAAAAAAAAAGTATATGTAACTGTCAATTGAGCTGATTTCTAGTTCAATTTGCTTCCACAACACTAGATAATGGGTCTCTAGAAATTTCCTTTTTAAATGTTTTAGTCTTCTAAGCGTATTATAGAAAAATCTTCCAAGTGAAGGTATTAAAGTAATTTTCAAGTTACCCATTTTTCCTTTTTACTTACCTACATTCCAGACTTTCATGATTTATGTCAAATCCATGTCCAGAGGCTGTGAACAAAAATGACAAGTTAGTAAATGCAGTGAAAATGTGCAAGGTTATTTTATAAAGCAATGAATTATATCACTCCAAAAGTAAATAAGCATTTGGACCACAGGATAATGTGGTAAATGGTCTGCAAGTTTAAATGAAGGATCTAGAGTTCTTTTCCTCTTGTGCATCCAGCACTAGTCTGAAGGAATCAATTGTCTATCATCTCGTAAGTTGTTCGATCTCTTTCTCAGGAAAAGTATTAAATAAGGAAAAATGTTAAGAGTCATATTGTGTACATCTCTGGTCCTCATCATTTAATAGTATATTATAAATAAGTGTATCAGGAAACAAATGAGTGGGGGTGGGGACAATAACCCCACCGCACTGCTTTAAGTCAACCTTTTAATTAATAAGGAAGATTTGGATGAGACTGAGAAGCAAATCAGGCCTTCCTACAAGGATTAGTCTCATTTTTCAGGTTCCTCAGTGGCTAACTCTGTTGGATAGCATTTGGGGGATTTTAATAACCCTAGGATTGAGTAAGGAAGAGGGATGTTGATAATCTAAGCAATTAATGATAATCAGGAACACATAATGACAATGTTTATACCTCTTGTTCTTCCTGAAAATATTTGGGGCTTGAAGAAGTACCCGTAATTGATATAAGTTCAATATCCAGAAAAAAGAAAAAATATTCATAAAACATGATTGACAATTTTCTACTGAAATGTTCCACATGAATATATTGGCTATCATAACAAATATTATGTTAAGGAAAATCAAACTCTCTTCCATAGTAATATTATGTAATTGTATAATAAATGTCCTTACAGAATATTAAAGGTCTATAGATACATATGTAGACATAGACATATAGTTTTAAAATTTAATAATTTAAAATGTAAAATTTGGATTTTACCTACTTAGTGTTCTATTCCATGAACATATTAAAATCTAATTACCATTCCCCCAATTGATATAAATTTGGATCCTTTTCTTCTTTTTTTCCCACTTCCTCTTTAAGGTGCTAGAAATCAAAATATGGGCCTTATAAGTGGTAGGTATATGCTCTACTTATGAGCTACACACCCCAGCTCTCATCAGGTACTTTTTATCATTTTCTTTTCAAACAATTATACTGGCTTCTCTATTTCTCTGATTATTTAGTCTTTATTATTCTTTGAATGGGATGACCTCACATAACATTCTCTAGATAGTGATTTTTCCTTTAGAGTCCAGTGATGGATAAAACCTAGGGTATGTCAGAGTTACTTCTAAAATTTAGTTTTGGAGAGCAGAGCATGTAACTGCATTGTTTGAATAAGGGATGAACATCAGCGGTGCCTTAAACCTCTGTGATAGAAACCAGAAACTCTTTATAAATATTGGTTATATTCTGTCCATGTCATTCTCATGGGGAATTTTGATGTACCAAATATTTTACAAATTAATTATCCTGTCACCAAGAATGTGATAGAAATATTAAATAATACTCTGGTTTGTGTTTTTCATAGGATAGGCATAAAGAACAGGAAAAACAATCATTTTCCAATATCAAACAACTTGCAATAGTTTGTGTAATGTTTAGTTCACCAACCTTAACTTAAGATCAAATAGAATTAACCATATGAGAGAAATAGCCATCAGGGGCAACTATACAACTATAGAGGACTTAGTTAATCTGAGTGTGTGGATTTGAGTTTGTTCCATTTTAATTCTACATAAGTGATCTCTAACCTGGCAGGTACACAAATAAATCCCAATTTCATTGAACCCAGTGTTATAAAAGCAGTAATAAAAGTAGTAGGAATCATCTTCCTAACCCTAGAAAAACAATCACAACCCAGTTAGAGAGAGGAATATAGGAAACATACAATAATATAAAAGTTGATATAATTAGTTGACAAATAATATAGAAAATAAAATAACAATTGCTTTTTTAAAAAAAGCGAAATACAGACTGAAGAATGTGAGATTAGAATGGAAATGTGAAGAATGAGAATCATGTATGCAGCAATATTTAGAAGGTAGAAAGCTTCTCTTCTTTCCTTCCCTATACACATTTCAGAAAAAGTAAATTTTATTGATGAAAAATAAAATTTTATACTGATTTTAGGACTTCAGGCAGGCTACATTTATTGATTTGTGTGTTAGAGAGGTGGAAACAGAGAATCTATGTTTTTTTTAAGAAATAAGAACACCAAGCTGGATAGAGATTCCTCAGGATGTATGTATTTCCATATATCCTTTGTTTTGTTGTTCCTATTATTTATTTATTTATTTGGTTTCTCTTGTTTTGAATTTTTCTTATTCACATGGGAGTACCTTCTTGCTGTTTAATGTTCCTATTACTTTAGTCAGACAGAGAGGATGAAAGCTCCATATCTGGACTTAGGTTGAAAGAATAGAATCCATTCACCTTTATCACATTCCGCATGAATTCCCTCACCTTTGTCAATGGTATCTGTAAAGGTCTTCATCAAATAGTAAGTAATTGGTATTTTCTGCTGTTCTTTCTGTAATTTCATTGACGTCCTCTAGGGGACAAATGGCAAGGACAAAGGCAGTTCCAGATTCTCCTTGGCCTTGCCAAGAGGCACACAGCGATGGCAGCATACATAACCAGATTCTCTGTTCACATATCCTGAGTGTTGGCTTTGCATCTGTAGCCCTGTATCTGGAGGATAAGTATAATTTCTGGTTATTATTACCTCCTTCCTTTTCCTCTAGCACAGCCTGTTTTGTTTGTATGTGTCTGTTCCATGCATTGCTATGGTAAAGCCCAATTCTTAGAATTCATGATGATAAGAAAGAAAGACCTGATGAAGATTTTATGATGGTGAGAGGGCAAAGGATCATTTTATGCAGATTTAGAGAAGCAGAATAGATTTGCTGGAGGTCTCATTAAAATATTGACACAAACTAGCAACCTTGAGAAAATGATAAATATCAGTCCTTAAGAAGATTTAAAATATATGTTACTTGTGATTGGGTGGAGGGGTGCAGGGGGGAGGGGAAACTAAGATGTGAGGGACACATAGTTAAGAAGACCTTTCTTTGAGTCATGCAGTGTGCTGCATTATGTTATTTAATTAATAAATAACAGTTACGGAGGTAGTCATTGCTTTAAGCAATGTATGATTCACTTGTGTAGGAAATATCACTCCAGGAACATTGCAACATGGAAATTTTAATTTATTATTCAGAAGTGCTGAGAAAATGTGCAAGGAATAGACAGCTATAATATGTGGGGTTCAGAGAGTCATTCCAATGAGGGGTTAGATTTCAGTGAGTAATGCATATGGGTTTTGGAGAAAAATATAAAGGTGTTTTCAAAGCCAGATGGTAGATGAAGGGTATGAGAAAATGATGCTCAAGGAATAGCAAGCAGATTAGCCTAAGGGCTAGAGGATTTGTGTTAGAAGTACTGAGTATCAGATCAATTTTAATGGCTACCTCAGTGGTACTCAAATGGTTTATCAAATTACATTGTGTGAACTCCTCCATTACTTACTGAAGCAGAACTCTTCATGGCAATTCACAGGAATAGACACAGTTACAATCACTGAGATTGATACTTCTGCATTTCATAGATGACACTGACAAATGGAAGCATCCAGAGGCAAAAGCCAATACAGATCTAGGAAATGTTATATCCAGGACTTTACTAGCACCTTAGGATACTGAGCCTGAAGCAGAAAATATTGGAGAGGGATTTGTTAAGTGGCCATCACACACCTAGAAAGTGTCATGTGGAAAGGAATGAGTAGGGATAGTTCTGAAGCCTAAAGAGAAAGTTTAAAGAGGCTGTTATTTCTTGTCCTAAACAAAATGGTCAAAGTGTTGTCTATTTAATAGGAATAAACCATCATAAAGGGAAGAAGGAGCTGAACCATGGATATAGAGGTCAAAATTGCCTATTGAGTTGCTATTTTCAATTCAATTTTCCATTGCTAAGAGTTTAAAAATGTCCATCACAAGACCAAATGTCATTGTTTATTACATCAACAGGCAGGGAGAAAATTCTATAAGCTTACTTGTCTTTGTTTTAAGATGGTGTGTTTTAATCGACTCATATTTTTATGATGTTGTAATGTAACAACATCATACCTGGCTGGATTTAAGAGGCAACAACACAATAGAACAAAAAGGTAACTTGATACATGATGAACTTAACCACCTTTAATAGCAATAACCAAAATTTAATTAATACATTTTGATATCTAAAAAGACTTCCCATTATAAACTCATTATTTTAGGACCATTAAATGCAAATTTTGTAGTATGGTAAATTCACATAGCATAATTCCCATTTTAACTGTTGTTAAGTGTACAATTCAGTGGCTTTGAGGATATTCATGATGTTTTACAACCATCCGCCACTATCTCATTCCAAAATACTTTTGTCATACCAAAAAGAATCCTGTTAATATTAAACAACTAATCCTATTCCCCCCTCCCACTGCCTTTTGAAAACACTAACCTGTTTACTGTGTCTTTATAGTTATTAGTCTTGGTATATTATATTCAATACTTGATATATAATTCAATGCTGAATTATACAGTATGTGGCCTTTTGTGTCTGGCTTCTTCACTTAGCATAATGTATTCAAGGCTCATCTACATTGTAGATTGTATCAGTATGTATGGTTGATTTCATTTTATGGCTGAATAATATTTTGTTGCATGTATATAACTCATTTCATTTATCCATCCATCTGGTGATGGACATTTAATTGTTTTTGTGAATAGTGCTGCTATGAATGCTCATGCACAAATTTTTGTTTGAATGCCAGATTCCAATTCCTTTGAGGATATACATACAAGTAGGGTTATTGTGCAATATGGCCTGTTAGTCTGCCTTTCATGACAGTGACAAAATACCTGAGATTAAGAAACTTAAAAAGAGCAAATATTTACTTAGACTCATGGTTGCAGAGGTTTCAGTCCATGGCCAGACACCTCCATTGTTTTGAATCTAAGACAAGGCAGAACATTATGATGGAAGAGCATGATGGAGCAAGCTTGTTCACGTCATAGTAGCCAGGAAGGAATGAGGTGGATGAGGGTGAGTGAGAAAGAAGGAGTTGAGGATTAGACATAGTTCTCAAGAGCCTTGTCCCAAGGACCCATTCTTTCCAACTTGATTCTAACTTTGCCATTTCCACCATCTCTCAGGAATCCATTCCTCTCTGAATCTCTCAATGGATTAGTCACTTGATGAGGTTAGAATCTCATGACCCAATCGCAAACCCAAAAGCCCTCCTCTGCACATTGTACATTGCTACATTGAGGACCAAGACTTCAACACATGAGCCACAGGAAATATTCTAGGTCCAAACTATAATATATGATGATTAAAGTTTTGAGGAACTGCTAAGTTATATTCTACCATGACTGCCCTATTTGAAATTCCTACTGACCATATATGAAGGCTTAATTGCTTTACATCCTTGCCAATACTTGATATTTTTCCTTTGTTTATATATTAAAGCTATATTTCTTTTTTTTATGGGAAAAGAAAGCTTTATTTTTAAAATAAACTTTTAAGTTTGAAAACAAAACCAGACAAGGGATGCAGAAAGAACTGCTCTAAATTGAATTTTAAAGTGTGTCTTTGTATCTGGGACCCCCTCTTACTTCCAGTCACAGCCCTAATTTTAGTCCCCATTTGGACTGCTATCATGACCTCATGGTTGGTCTCTCAATGGTTAACCATGTTGCCGTCTGTGGTTTATAAGCCTTATAAGCTACTGTCTAAAGACCCCTCAGCAGATCATGTCTCCCTTCTACTTAAAACCTCCACTCTCATCACCATATATAGTATGCATTTTTAAAATTTCACATGCAATATAAAGCTCAAACTCCTGGCTGTAGCATTCAAGGCTCTCTAGGATCTGGTCCAACATATTTTTCGAGGTTTTTCCATTTTCTGCCTTATGTTCAAGATAAACAAGGTTAATCAACTATCCCTAAAGCAAAAATGTACTTTTCCACTTTTTTTTTTATTCTAAACAATGATTTATTTATTTACATGAAATTCAAATTTAACTGGGTATCTTGTATTTTTATTTAGTAAATCACGCTTAGAAGAAAGGCATTCAAGGAGGGGTTTTAAAAAGATCTACATTGTGCATGCCTGGGGGTGTTAATGTTTTGTTTTTTTTTTTTACTTTATTTTTTTTTTTCTCAAAAGTTGCATTTTCATACATGTTATCAAACATAACAGAAAAAAACAAATTTTCAGAAGCTGTACACATTATTCACTGAAAACATTTGTTGAGGCAAATAGAAAAAAAATTGTTACAATCATAATTTTTCTAACTTTGCACAAAATTATAAGCAGATTAAATTCTTCATATTAAACATCTTTATATGCACTTTCAATGAACAGTATATATATATATATATATTTATATTTATATATATTTTTTTATCAACCATCTTTACTATACCCATTCTCCTTTCCTGCCCCCCGCCTCCCCCATGTTGCATCCAGTCTTTCTGTATTTCTCTTATGTTTCCCATTCCCACCTCCCTTATTCATCAGCATCCACTAATCAGAGAGACCATTCGGCATTTGGTTTTTTGGGATTGGCTTACTTCATTTAGCATAATGCTTTCCAGTTCAATCCATTTGCCTGCAAATGCCATAATTTTATTCTCTTTTATTGCTGAATAATATTCCATTGTGTATATGTACCACAGTATCTTTATCCATTCATCTATTGAAGGACATCTGGGTTGCTTCCACAGTTTTGCAATGTGAATTGTGCTGCTATAAACATTGAAGTGGCTGCTTTACTGTAGTGTGCTGTTTTTAAGTCTTTAGGGTATAGGCCAAGGAGTGGGATAGCTGGGTCAAATGCTGGTTCCATTCCAAGTTTTTTAAGCACTCTCCATACTGCTTTCCAGATTGGTTGCACCAATTTGCAATCCCACCAGCAATGTTTAAGTGTACCTTTTTCTCCACATCCTCGCCAGCACTTATTGTTGCTGGTATTTTGGATAGCTGCCATTCTGACTGGGGTAAGAGGAAATCTGAGGGTAGTTTTGATTTGCATTTCTCTAATGGCTAGAGACGTTGAACATTTCTTCATATATATGTTTATTGATTGTACATCATCTTCTGAGAGGTTTCTATTCAGCTCCTTAGCC